>PITA01000506.1:0-46555 GCA_004023965.1 Spilogale gracilis
GCTCAGTGGGTTAAAGCCTCTGCCTTCAGCTCAGGTCATGATCTCAGGGTCCTGGGATCGAGTCCCACATTTGGCTTTCTGCTCCAAGGAGCCTGCTTCCTCCTCTCTCTCTGCCTGCATCTCTGCCTGCTTGTGATCTCTCTCTGCCAAATAAATAAATAAAATCTTTAAAATAAAATAAAATAAATAAAAATCTTAAATACACACCCACACACATACATAGATACTTTTGGTGTTAAAGAAAGAAAACTGCAGGGCCCAAATGACTGACTTCCCAAATGGGTTTAATACCCAAACTAAATGCAGTCAACTTCCCCCAGAAATGCGGCCTTAACTGGTCAGTCAGGAAATACTTCTTCCCAGCAGTACCAATAAATCTGTTCCCTGGGGTCCTCTCCATCCCACCCTATCCCCAGTGAGAGAGAAGGCAATCCACATGATAAGATATCTTGCTTTTCCCCTAGCAAACAACCTCCATGGGAGAGATCCCCCCGTTTTTCCCTAAAAACGTTCTTACCCCTACTCTCCATCTACAAAAGCTTTCCATTTTGTACAGTGCCTTGGAGTGCCTCTCTGCTGTCCGTCCAGTCCATAAATCATTTAATAAAGCCAATCAGATCCTCAAATTCACTTGGTTGTGTTTTGTTATTAACATGACCTGTCCAGTTCTAGACATGAGAGCTTCTGAAACCCTTGGAATTTTCTGGGTAATAGGGTGATAGTGATGTGGTTTGGGAATGTAGGGGAAGTTCGATGGGGTGAAGTCTGGAGCAGACAACCAAGAAAGAATTCTTGACACACCTTTGGTGCAAAACGGTGGTTTATTAAAGCGTGGCGATGGGAGCCACAGCTGCACCCCGGTCGTGAGGAAATGGCTGATTATGTACTCTGGAAGTTGAGGGGAGTAAGGAAAAAGGAGGTTTCAAAAGAACTTTCATATGCTAAAGAGGACGGCCTACAGGATACCTACAAGATACCAGAGGTCTTGGCTTTGTCAAGTTAAGGTTGCCTGCCCCCACCCTGCAGCAAAGTATTAATGTTAAGGTAGTTGGGAGATCCCAGTAAGAACGTCTTGCATGTTCCACCCTCGAGTCGGGGTACAGGGAGGGTGTCAGTTTATGCTTTGGTTTCAGCTAACCTTCTGCTCCCTCATCACTAGGAATCCTTTGTTTGCTTGCTTGTTTGTAATAAGCTCCCTTCGACCCAGGACCCATGACCTGCACCAGGGTTTATGCGAATCAGGTGACTCTCGCCTGGGCCCCTAGATAGCTTCTGGATGGGAGCACATTGTGCCAGAGGAAGGACCTGTGACGTGCAGCGTGGGTCGAGCTGCCGGATTTCCCCAGGACACTCTGACCCTGTGCACTTGAACTACAGCTGACACAAAAGGCACTGTCCACGGTGAAATGACAAAAAACAAAAGGCTGAAGGCCTTCCCAGATGTTGTCCCTGCTGGGGAGGGGGGCGGTCGGGCATCCCTCCTGCTGCACTTGGCCTCCCAGGGCTGGGTGGATGTTTCCAAGGGATTCGGGACTCAGCGTGGAGCTCCAGTAATCATGACTGATGCTTGGCAAGGAAGGGGAGGCAGGGGTCTTCACAGAGCTCTGCCCTGGTTGCCCCCCACTTCTCTCCTGTGGGGACCACCTACTTGAGTCCAATGTATAACTCCATGGGTTAGGTATGCTAGTTAGCCTCATTTTGTCTATGAGGACCTGGGGTTCAGAGAGGTTAGTATCTTGCTCAGAGTCACACAGCTACTAAGTGACCAAGACTCACTGCACTGCCTCCAGAGCCCAGTTGGGGACATTATTTGAGGGGGCGGTCACACAAGCTCCTCGGCTTACCCAAAACCTGCTGACTGGTAGGCAGTTCAGCAACAGGAAGATGTACTCACACAGCCCACCGCCCAGGAAGTCGAGGCCCTCCAGGCGCGGGCTTGGCAGGCCATCTTGCGACCACGCTCTGTCACTGCAGCACACACTGCCTGGCTGGCTCCGCGAGGCTGAGCTTCCTGTTCTCCGGGGCTTCCTAAGCCCCCCAGTAGGGCACATGGGTGGGGACTCCCTCGTACCAGCTGAGCTGAACTGTCTCCTCTCACATCACCAGTTCACACGCACCCTCCGACTCTAACCACCTCTCCTTCTGTGTCCCAGGGCTCCCTCTGGGAAAGTCCCACACCTCCTAGAGATTCCAGCCCTTGACCCCTCTGTCTCTGCTCCACGCACCAGGCATCTTGCCCTCCACCCTGAATCAGCTTAGATCCCATTGCCCGTTCTTGCAGTAGTATCTTAGCAATGCCCCACACTCCCATGTCCCCCCTCTCCTAGTAGCCCCGCTGGCTGACCCTGGAAACACCCACCTACATCCGAGCACATGAGCTCAGACTCCAGGAGGCCCACAGCATGTCTTTGCTCCTGCTCTCCCTAAGAACTCAGGTCAGCTTCCTCCTTCAATCTTCTCAAACACCTGGACGCACCCCATTCTGACATGGTCTTGCCTCCTGCCTCCTGGGAGGGGCATCCTCATTTCTCAACACCAAATCTGCTTTGGGTTTTTTCTCTCCAGTTACAACAGGGAAGTGGCCCCCCTTCATCCTAGGGAGGGGATGGGATCTGGAGCCAAAAGGGTCAGACCTTCCAATTGTTGGTGGCTCTATGCCTCCCCCATCCTGTGAGGTCAGCCCACTGTAATTCCCCTGTGGAGTCGAAGGGACAGGACGGAGCCACCAGCAACCAGAGGTAGCACACAAAGGCTTGTGGGTGAAGCATGAGATTGGTTTCCAAATCTCTGACATGCTGTCAAGGAGTATGACTTAGACATATTCCTAGTGATTGTTGAGGGTAAAATTAGCCCCTACTGTGAAAATAAGTAAGCGTCAATAAATGCCATTTATTATTATTCTTTTAGTAAGCAGCGAGTTCACCGTCTCTGGAGGGAGTCAAGTGATGGGCTATTGTGAAGAATATTCTGGCATTAGGTGAAATGCAGGAGATGGGGCGCCTGGGTGGCTCAGTCATTGAGCATTTGCCTTCAGCTGGGGTTGTGATCCTGGAGACCTGGGATCGAGCCCCACATCGGGCTCCCTGCTTGGCAGGAAGCCTGCTTCTCTCTCTCACTTCCCCTGCTTGTGTTCTCTCTCTGGCTGTGTTTCTCTCTGTCAAATAGGTGAATAAAATCTTAAAATAAATAAATAAATAAATGCAGGAGATAGTGGCCGAGGACCCCCCACCTCTGCCATCCTAAAAGTCAGTGAAAGGGATCCCGGTGAACCCCTGCAGTTCTCAGGGACAGACTCTGCCCCCTATAACCCCCTTGGGTAATCACAATATTCACTGCTCTGAATACTGGGCAACCATCCCCGGCGACCTGAGGATAGGGGAATTGCAGGGACCCCAGGGCCTCAGCTAAACCCTGTCCTGGGATTCACTGGGCAGTGGGGACCAGGATGGGCTGAGGCCAGCACTCTGTGGAGGGATGTAGGAGGCGTGCCGAGGCAGGCACTGCTGTCCTTTGGAAGCCACCCCTGCAAAGTGGCATGCAGGCAGGGGTCCCTTGGCGGTCTGTAGAGAGGGCCAGGGACTCAGGACTGTCCCAGTGAGTAAACCCCTGAAGCAGAGCCGCTCTCAGCCTGCCCCTCCCCTGCTTCAATGCCTTCTAAAGCCCACCCCTGCCTAGCAGGTCCCAGACTGGGTGGGTCTTGTTGGATCTACATGGTATTTCAAAAAAATAGGGAGGGCCCACAGTTGGCCAAATGGGATGATTTCACATACAAATCCTAATCCTGATATCTGGTTTCTAAAAGCTGACTCTCACGCCGAGGAACAGATCTGTGTGAGCCTGGGGCGGGTGGCGGTTCGGTCAGCCTGGCCTTCCCAGAGGCCTCTGTGCTTTCCGGACCCCCACCCCGAGCCTTCCATCCCTGTGCTATGAGTGGTCTCACCTCCATGACTGTGACCACGCAGTTCCTGCCACCTGTGGCTCCTTGTACCAGCCCTCCCCATCCCCACCTGCCCAGGCACCAGCCCTCCCCCCCCTCCCCACCTACCCAGACACCAGGCCCCCCCATCCCCACCTGCCCAGGCACCACTACCTTCCAAGGCAGGCCGGCTGGAGTGACCCCTCCCTCTTCGTGTTTCCGTGCCAGTCCCAGGCCGGCTGCCCCTCAGTCCCGGGAAACTATGGGAACTCACTTTTTATTCTGCAGGCCAGTGAGCTGCTGGGGGCCATGTCCAGGCCCTGTACCCACTGTGCCATGCCCATCTATGGATCAGATCAATAATATTGATTGAATGTCTAGGTATCCCAGCCCCTCTCCCCGGGGAAGCTTGCTAGACTGAGGAGCTGGGCTGGTCAGATCCAAGCTACCTCAGTGAGGCCTGGGCTTGGGCAGACCCTTATGGCTGCAGGAATAGCACAGACTCATCGGGGGCCCCCTCCCCCAGCTTGCCCCCATCTCCTGTGTCAGGGTCGCTGAGAGGTCACCTGCTCCCACACCCACACGCATACACACACCCAGAGAGGGCCCTGCGACCACTGAGGCCCTGTGGCAGACAGCGGCCTTGACATCAGGCCCATTTCCTGCTAATGGGACATTGGTATCTTCTTTTAGCCAGAAGTTTCATAAAACAAAGTTGCTGCAAATTTTGGGCCAAAAGCATCTCCCCCAAAATGCATACTTGAGAAACTATGGCTCAGGGAAACCAACCGCAGTGTTCTTAAGTATCACAGTTGTAGGGGCATGTCTGTGAGGATCACGATCCTGGTTTCCTAGGATCGAGTCCCACCTCAGGCTCCCTGCTGAGAGGGGAGTCTGCTTGTACTCTCTCTCTCAAATAAATAAATAAAATCTTTAAAATACCACTGTTTCAGAAAGCCTTTCTTGACGCCCAGCCCTGAGCATCCATGGCCCTGTTGTCCACCAGTGTCTGTCTCCCAGTTAGGCCCCAGGCTCTGAGGGCAGCGTGAGCCGCCTTGCCCCTGTACCCAGGCAGGATTGACCGACAGACGCTGGACCAGCCGTGGAACCCCACCTTCTACCCCACCAGCTCGTGTCTAGAGAAGTCAGGACTGGGGAGCTCCTTATCTCGAGGAAAGCTGAATCCAGGGTGGGGATTGTGGTAGAAACAGCTTCCTGTTGAGGACAGTGACCGGATTCTCCAGGACCAAGGGCTAGGAACGCTGTGGACTCCTGTGCCCAGTGCAGCGTGACGGATTGGATGGCAGCTTTTCCCAGGGAGGACCGCGGGAGGAGATGGGAGGAAGGAAGGTTCGTGGCTGCTGGCTGCAGAGAGAGGCTGGGGGAGGCTGTGAAGGGAAGGGGCAGGGAGAGCAGGCAGGCCCAGCCTGGTAGCCTGGACTGGCCTGTACCAGGTGCCCCGAGGGCTTTAGTTAACCGGGATGCTGGCGTTCCAAGATGAATGGGTTGAGCCTTAGCAACCAGAATGAGACAGAGACCGTCTTAATGACAGCGACGGAGGGAAAAGTTAGGGACCTCCATAGAGACGTCATTAAGGGAGCCTGTTATCCTGTGGGAAACACAGTGTCGGCAAAAAGATTTCTAAGCAGTTATTGGAAAAATAAAACTATTTCATGTTTATACCTCCAGGGGTTGAGACTCTTGGATCAGATCCATGATATTTAAATATTTACATGTACAAATCTATGTTTGCATCTGCATGGACTATCCTGAGAGGATATATGAAAAAATGAGCCGGTTCCCTCTGGGTGGGGTGCACTGGGGGCAGGGAGGGAGCAGGGGAAGGGGGAAGGGCCTGAGCCAGGAGAAGGAGGAGCTTCCACTTCTCAAACTATTCTTTTGTTCCTTAAACATTTTTTTTCCAGCCATGGGCATGTATCCTATTTTGAATTAAAAGGGGCGGGAGTTTTGACAAATTTGCTGAGCGGAACAGGATGAAGGCTTCCTGTAAGTGATCTTGAGCTGGAGGCTGGGGTTGGAATGGGTTTTCTTATGCCCCCCAGTGGCGGAGGGGGCAGCTGGTGGCCCGAAGCCTTGTAGGCTGCGCCAGCTTGCCCACAACGGTACCCTGCTGGAGGGCACCTCCTCGGGCCACCGCTGGGTTAAGGATCGGAAGCAGCCCCATCTTCTGCCAGCTTCTGGTTTTTCCGCATCCACTCCCCGGGGACTTGCCTGTCATGGGACAGCCAGGCAACAGCTGGCATGCACCCCAGAGCCATAGTTCTCTGAAAGTCAGGGCTGGTGGGGTCTACAGGTATCTCATACCTTAGGTCAAGGAATGGTTTAAAAGGAGGTCCACGGCCAATACACTAGGGGCACATTGTATTCATATAAAAAGAGACCAGCTTCTTCTTGCGGGGCTTCTCAGAGCCTTTTGTGTGCTGACGGACACAGTGAGCCTCCACTCGGAGGAGATCAGAGGGTGCTTCCTCTCCAAACTTTAGAGATCACAGCATCCATCACGAAGCAGGTACCGCAAAGCTGGAAAATGCTGGGACTAGATTCAGCTCACAGGGAGCTCATAGGGACAACGAGCCATATGGCCTGTTTGTGCAAAGTAGAAAAAAAAAAAAACACCCCTTCAAGATGCTTCCATCTGTGGGAAAATTAACACCAAGATGTTGATTTTATTGGAATAGGACCTTTACTGCCATCTGCTGGAAACATAAATACACAGATTATACAATCTGTGGGAATGGCACCTAAAGGGAATTCTCCCCTTTATTTAGAAATGATACTCTTGTCCAGTGTGTCACCTGCCCAACCATGCACAGCGATCCTGGATCCAAAGTCACAGGATTCCACCCCACCCATCAATCCCTTTCTATGTGCACCCTCACGCTCCAGGCGAGTGCTCTAAGCTGACCTCTCAGGCCCTGCCCTTCTGCATTTCCTGTAGACATGTCCACCTATCACCTAGCCCACAGCAGGCTCAAATGACTGACCCCTGGACATATTTTGTAAATGCTTATGCATTGAGGGTACCAACTGGGGAACAGGAATCTGGATCCGGATCCAATGCGGGCTCTCCCTTGCTGTGTGACCACAGAGAAGTCCTTTTCTCTCTCTGGGCCAGTGTTCCCTTCAGTAAAGTGAAGCTGTTGAGCTTGATTGTTTCCAGGAGCTCAGAGAGCTCTGATAGTGAGCCCCCCGGACCCCGATCCCAAACCCACGGAATTTTGAGAAAAGCAGGAAGGTCATCCCAACTGCTGACAGTCGAGAAAACAGAATACAACTGGATTTTTTTTTTTTATTAGACTAGGAAATATAATTTATTTTGTAAAAATTAATTTTGTTACAATAGGAATGCTAAACGTTATATACAGGTTGAAGTTTACAGAATAAACAGCGGTGGGATCGGGCCATCCCCGCAGCCCTACATCCCTGGGACAGAGAACCATGTCCACGGCCCAGGCAGGGGGACCAGCCCTTTTGCCCCCAGCAGAGCTGCTCCCTGCACCCAAACTCCTGGTCACCTTCCCTCAGAGGGCATACTAAGGGACCCGGCTCAGCTGCCTGGTTGCTGGGGAACCCAGAGGGTCCGGGCCATCCAGGAGATGGAGAGGCCCCCACATCCTCAGGAGGACCCCGGTCTCTGCGAGAGAAAGCAGAGGAGAGGCACGTAGAAGATACACCAACTGACCCTGTAGACGCAGAGAGGTCACACACAAACACCCAGGTGGGGGCATGTTCCTTGGGGGCGGCACCCTGATGTGCCTACAGATGAAAGCACACACACACACGGGGCCCCCACACATGCATGCATGTGCAAGCACACCCCAGCGAGGAGAGAGACACAGACACCCACGCAGGGCCCTGGTGAGCCCCTCATCTGCAGCTCGTGGGTCATGTGGGGTATGTGGGGCAGCCGCTTAGGCCTGAATAAGAGGAGAAGTCCTGACCCTATCCTAAGGCGGGCAGTGTGGGGATGAGGCCACAGCAGCCTCCGCAGAGGACTGATGGATGGAGCCCGCAAATCCCTTCCAGGCGTTTCTTATAAAGCTGGACAGTTTGAGCCCTCCCAGGAGGCAGGCTCCAGCCAATTGGTTCTGTGCTCCAGGCCCTGATACACAGTTTCTGGAAATCAGCTCAGAAATGGCACGTGTTGGGCTGGCCTTGGCCTCCTCCACCAAGAGCTGACATCCTGGGCGCTGAGCAGGCAGGGCAGGGAGGAGGGGCATGCTCGGGTTCCCACTAGAACCCTAGAAAACACCCATGTTCAGAACCCAAAGGGAGGCAGACAGCAGCTGCAGGTGTGAAAAGGAGATGAGGCCCAGAGAGGGCAGTCCTATGCCTGAGGTCACACAGCAGTTTAATGGCACAGCTGGAGCTTCAGTGCTGGTCTTTGGACTCTAGGCTGCCCGGTGGGGAGGGGGAGGGGGGCATTTCAGAGCCGGGCAGGGCACCGGGAAAGCCCCTCGTGGCACTGGTCAGGCTGCTGTCACACAGGCCCAAACAGCTCAGGCCAGGAGGCTTCAGGGATGTGGAGCCCACAGGATGGGCACCCTTGGCAGGGGAGGCTTGCTGCCTCTGGGGCACCACCACACAGGCACTGGGGTCAAGAACTGTCGTTGCCTCACCCTGAATGCAGGCCTGGTCCCTTCAGCAGCCCTGATGGATGTAATCCTCTCTCAAACCAAGCAGACCTGTCTGCCCGTGGCTCACCTACCCCCGGGGGGGTCGAGAGGTGCCGAGAAACCCCTAAGCCCCAGAGCCTATGGCAGGGAAGGGTAAGCTGGGGACACCGACTGGGACTGAAGCTCCTCCCAGGAGACCAGGCTTCCGAAGGCCAGGATATGCCCGGGCTGGTCCCAGCAGCTGCTCACGGGCCAGCTTGGGCAAGCCCTGGGGTCAGTGCCCACCCAGAGTTGTCAGGGGGCGGGGGGCTGACACTGGCTTTGCCCTGGATGCCAAGGAGGAGACAGAGAGGCCTGTAATGAGGCCTCTGTACCGGCAGTAAGAGCCTGGTCCCAGCCCTTTTCAGCCAGTTACAAAGGGACCTTGATTTGATGACCCCTGGAGCACCCTGGGGCGGGCTGCCCCTCCACTCTGGCAACTCTGCCTGGTCAAAGCTCCCTTCAAGACCTCCCCGACTGCACAGGGAGGCTGCGAACCGGCTGAGGGACGTGCCCGTGGAAGTTAGAGCTGGGAAAACAGCCTTCCCCCGGACCCCCTCCATGGGCACCCACCTCCCCGCCTCCCAGCCCGCGCTGCTGACATGTTCTTCAAAGCCACACCGAGGCCCGGAAGCTCAGGCTTCTGCAGCTGGAGGCCCTCGGATCCATCCCTTCCGCTTTTTAGACAGCATTAACGGGATGCCAGTGTGCTCCTGCCCACCTAGTCTAGGGGCTACGAGGTGCAGGGACAACTGGCTGGTCCCACCCTGGGCTGAAGGAGATAAGTATCCACAGGAAACTCTGTCTCCCGCTGCCCCGCTTCTGGGCCCTACCCCCTTCTCCAGGAGCCACCAGAGGGGGACCCTGGAAACACTATCCCTGGCTCACAGCTGGCCCGGCCTGCCCACACTTTCTACCCCAGGGCCTCTTAATCCGGACTCCCCAGGAGCCCAGGGAGCCTGTGGGGCATCTGTCTGGGGAGGTGGGTGGGTGGGAGGACGCCACCCCACTCCAGACCTCAGGACTCCTTGGCTTTATAGATTTAGCATCTGCTTAAGATTTTAGAGAGAAATATGGTACCATGACTAAAACCCCTTCTGACCCTGTACAACTGGGGAAACTGAGGCCTCGGAGTTAGTCTAAGACGGAATCTTTAGCAGCAAGGTGGGGTCTCTGCCTCCCCGATAACCTCTCTCTCACACACGCACACACACAGACACGCTCACTCCTGGCCAGAACCATGAGCAAGCTAACACACTCATCCATACTCAAGAAAAGAGTTTTCTATTTTTGTGTGTGTGTTGTTTTTCACTTTCTCTTTTTTTTCTTAAAAAGGACTTATCCAAATATCTGGATAATAAATCATGTGCGTTTCCTAAGAAACTGGGTTTTTCTTTTCCCTTGTGGTTTTGGTGTTGCTCTTTTCTTCTTGGAGCCTGACTAGCAGTGTGAAGTTTCTTTCTTCCTTTCCTTTTCCTTTTCCGTATGGACAGGAGAAAGCAGTTCGTGTGAATTGTACTTGACTCTTCAAAGAGGAAAACAGTGTGAAAGGAGAAGAGGGCTCGGGGGTGAGGGAGGGAGAAACCAGGAACCGAGGGAGAAACTGAAGGACAAAATGAAGAGAAGCGTAACCCAGAGCTCCCGGGACGGTGGTGGCACCTCCTGCCCCCCTGCCCCCCGACTGCCTCCAGAGGCCTCATGGTGGTTGCTGCACTGAGATCTGAGGGCAGGAGGGTCAGCAGGGGGCAGAGAAGGAGCACTGGGTCCTCTGGACAACGGAGTGCATGGATTTGCTAAGGCTGGTTGTGGTCTGGAGTGGGGCAAGGGGAGGAGGGACTCCGGCTACGAGCTAGGGGGCAGTGGAGGCTGCAGCACCCTTAGGAGGCTGCCCCCGGCCTCCCTGTACCCACATTCTGCCTGCCCTCCCGGCCCACGGTTCTGGGGCTGCTCAGCAGTCCCCATCAGTGGCCATGGCCACCAGCATCTCACTCTTGCCCATCTCCTCCAAGGCACTCGCCAGGCTGTTGAGGTCCCCGTCGTCCTGCTGCAGAGCTTCCCAGAGGTCTAGGATCACACCCGTGGGACTCGCTTTGGTGGCAAAGTAGTTCAGGTACCTGGCGGAGGGAAGGAAAAGGCCATTGGGCTCTCCAGTCACCTAGCACCTCCCAGGAGCTTGGAAATGGAGAGAGCACCAGGAGGTGGGAAAACTCTGGGGTCCCACAATCCTGGGTCTGGCCCCTATCCCCCCTGCTGGGGCGCTGTGTGGCCCTGGGCAAGCCACTGCTCCTCTCTGAGTCTTGGTCTCCTCCTCTCTAAAATGCAAACTGCCTTGCTTATCATCATCCCTCATCCCTGTTAGTACTACCGCTGAAAGACACTGGTCCCAGTGGGGACTACCCAAAGCTAGCCTTCCATTCTTTCCTCCTCCCACACCCGTTCCTTGCTTGTCTTGCCCCCCATGCTCTCCCAAGAGCAGGAACAGAGCCTGAGATGCTCTGCAAAGCCCATCCATTTCTAGTAAGGTGTCATTTATGAGGCATCTACTCAACGCAGGTTCATTAAAGGGTTTCTCAGTAAGTATGACATTAATAATAAGGACCATTGTTGCCATTATATTTATCCAGAAGGGCTTTTTATATTTTCCAGAAGGGCTTTGACAGCAAAATATACTCTGTCACTTGGCAAACATTTCCAGAACACCTGCTCTGTCCTGGGCAAGGGGGTGCAGACGGTGATCCCACCTGGTGCCCCGGCTTCCCCGGGCTCTCACAGGCAGCACCCAGAGCACGGCGCTCCTCAAGGATTTAGCGCACCCAAGCCTGAGCTCCTCATCTACCACGGATGGAAGGATCTGATCCCGAACTGTCGGGCTGCTGGCCCCACCTGCCCCCTGGAGACACAGGGAGGCCTGGCCCAACACCCACCGGTCCATGGAGAGCTTCTGCGCCAAAAGCCGCCAGTCATTACCCCGCGAGTTGGGGGCATCCAGGCTGCTGCAGATCTTCTGGCGGATGGACAGTGGAATCTTAAAGGCATAGGGCCCCAGCTGGGTGGTGACCGTGCTGCCGGGGGCAGAGCAGAAGGCATCCAGGGAGCCAGCAGGCGTCTGGAAGGGCAGAGGGCACAGTGAGGGGGCAGACCCTCCCCACTCCCCCATGCACAGCACTGACATCAGTCCCTCCAGCCTTCCTGCCCCGAGACTGAGAGCTCACAGAGGCTCCGGTCACTCCCCACGCTCTGGGCAGGCTCCAGCTGCTCAAAGTCCCCCTCCCCTGGAAGGGGGGCATCCAGGAGCCAGGGCTGCAGGCCCAACCAGCAGCCCCCTGGGCACACCAGGCTCACACACTGGCCCGGGCTAATGCTCATGTGCTCTCGTGATTACAAAGCCGTGAGGAGCCTCAGCCACAGTCTAACCCACACACAGCCACTTTTACACACGTGGAAACAAAATCTGGAAAGGGGAAGTGACTTGCCCAGGGTCACATGCCAAGTTAGGTGCAGAGCGGGGTCTAGGCCCCTAGCCAGTGCTCTTCACTGTTGTCCTGGGTGGGCTGGGCTTTGTAAACCTCCATCTGGCTTCACAGTGGGGGAGAACCACGGGCCTGGGCCAAGCGCTGACCGTATCTGAGGTGGATGGTCTTTGTCCTCCCTAAGACCCACTTTCTGATTTAGGGAGAAAATCTACGTTGCCAAGCATAGCACTGGCTGCTCAGTAGCTCTGAGCAAAAGACGCCCAGGTCCAAGCTCAGACTTGGGAGGTGAAGGGGACTTATTTTTATGGGAGACAGCATTCCCCCTAGCTGGGGGGGGGGGGAGCACGGGAGTCTGAACGCTGCCCCCCGCTGGTCCCGCAGGCTGCCTGGCCTCCAGCCTCACCTCAGCCAGCGTGGTGTGCAGCTGGAAGATCTGGCCCTCCCCTTCCACCTGCCGCACACAGATCTTGCAGGTGAGCTCGGTGGAGGCCAGGCTGTGCCTCTCCAGGGTGAAGGTGCAGTGCAGGGCCTTCTGGCTGCCGCTCCAGATGTGATAGAAGGGGATCTCCTGGGGGGGTGGGGCGGCAGGGTCAAGGGTGGGAGGCAGAGGCTGGTAACGAGGCCAGTCTCAGGGAGCGCGGGGACCTCTCAGGGGCCATGCAGGCCTCTCCCTCCGGACGGGCAGAGGGAGAAGAGCTGGACAAGGGCCATTCAGCTGAGAAGGGGAGCACATGGGGGAGAAGGCCCAAGAGTGGATGCGAGAGCGTGTGTGTGGGTACGTGTGCGCATGCGCACATATGTATGGGCCGGAAGTCTCACGAACTGGGTGGTGTTGGGCAGATGGGTGCAGGAGTGCGGAAGTGACTATTCGAGATTCCTCTGCATGTTCTGCCGGCACGAGCACTCTTGGAGATGGTGGTGCGTGATGAGGGGGGCACCGAGTGTGGGGCTGTGCCTCGGGACGGCTGGAAGCGGGGAGAGTGGGGTGGGAAGGAGACAGAGACTGGGGTGGGGGGAGGTGTGGGAGGGGGCACTGGTCTTCCCTGGGCAGCCCCTCACCTGGTACTTGGCCAGCAGCTTGCTTCGCCAGTGGGCATGGGGGATGTCGTGCAGAGAGAGGCGCAGGTTGTGGTAACTGTCTTTAAACAGCAGGGGCTTGGGCTCTAACACCAGATAGCCGCCGAGCGTCCGCTCCAGCTCCAGCACCTCCTGTGGGCCGGGAGGCAATGGGAAGGGGGAGCCCAGCACCCTGGGCCAATGGGTCCTTCCCTGCTGCAAGCTGCGGGTCTGGGGTCACACGCGGCCCTGGGAGCCGGGCAACAGGACCGAGGGCAGGCACCCATTGCAGCACAGGGCTGGGCATTTGTGTGCTCAGAGAAGACACACTATGGAACAGATGGATGAATGGACAGATAATGGGACAGATGGATAGATGACTGGATTTAGAAACGACTGGACAGATAGAAGGATGGATAGATAAACGGATGCATACAGACGGATGGATGTGCAGACAGATATACAAGCAGGTATATATAAATAGAAGGACAGATAGAAGGAAAGACAAATGCATGGTGGTGATGGCTAGACAGATGGACTGTTGAGTGAGTGAATACACAGATAGACGGGCAGCAAGATGGATGGATGATGGACAGATGGACGAATGGATGGATGGATAGATGGGGATGGAAGAGAGAAGGAATGCCACTGAGCCAAAATGTGGCAGCTTCCCTCTTGACCTTGCTGCCGTCCTCTGACCAAAGCTGGACTCTGGCCAATGCCCCTGTGCCGTGGGATGCAGGCCCCAAGGGCATTTCCCAGAGCCTCCCACCCACTCTGGGCCTTGTGGCATTTCAGGCCAGTCTGGTGCAGCAGAAGACACCCACCCTCCCATCAGGCCTTTCCCCCTGTGCTGCCTTAGTCCCTGACCGGAGCTTGGGACAAGTCAGAGTGACTGGGAGACAGGAGGGGGAGGAGACCAGAGACCTTGGGTGGGGGAGCCCTGGAGCTACAGGAAAGGGACTGGAGGCTTCGCAGAAGGGTGGAAGGAAGGAGAGGCCAAAGAGCTGTGCTCTTCCAGTGTAAGGATGAGCCTGAGGTCCTAGAACTTGGGGGAAGGGCTGGGGAGGCAATGGGCAGGGACTTAGAGGCTGTGGGGGAGGAAGGGTGCTAAGACACAGGCTCCACACCTGCCACCATCAGGCTCTCTGTGCCCAAATCTGACTCCTTCACCTTTCTGCTCTCTTTGCCCAATCCACTCGCACCAGCCACAACCCCTCCCTCATGCAGGGACACTGTCTGTCCTTTTGCATATACTCAGAACCTGGCCGTCAGCCCCAACGTCTCCCCTCTCCCTCTTATCCCATCAGTCATTGGGTTCTGTCCCTTCTGATGACATGGTGGCCAACCCCTGTCCTCGCTGCTGTCACTTCCTGCTGGCTAGGGCCCAGGTGCAGCTCTCAGCCGGCCTCTCTGCCTCTCACTGCCCACTCCCGCAGCATAGCACAGGGGCTTCTAGAAGAGCACCTGGGTCAGGTGTCCACGCATCCGTGCCCCGCCCACTGGGTAGATCCCAATTTCTGAACACGGATCCCAAGGCTGCTGGAGCTGAGCCCCACCCACCTCTCCAGCCCCATCTCTCTCCCTCCGTGACATGTACACAGCCCCCGCAGGCTGTGGTCACACAGAATGACATGCCTGCTTTTGTGTTAGCTGCTTCGCCTGCCGGAAGGCCCTTCAGCCTTCTCTGCCTGGCACCCCTACTTGGCTTTTGGAGCATAGATCTAAGGCGAACTGTGTTGTGAAGCCTTCTTTGACTCTCCCCCTTCTAGTCAGGTGCTCCCCTTGCCCTCCATCAGGGAGTCCCCCTGTCTGTCTCCCCCTCCTCTGGCCTGAAGCTCAGTGAGGACAGAATTGTGCCTGATTCTTCTCTGTATCTCAGGGGTCTGATGCCATTGCAATGTTTGAGTAATGAATAACGGGTTCATGAGGTTGATGGTGGGAGAGGGGTATGAGGATTCCGGGGCAGGGCGGAGGGGAAGGCGCCGCACAGCTGGGCTGTCCCCAAGGCCCAGTCTTACCTTCAGGGCTATGGGTGTGTCCTCCAGGCAGTAGACCCTGAGGCTGTACTCCAGGTTGGTGCACAGGGCGGGGGCGAAGATGGCCAGCTGGAGCCGCTTGACTGCTGAGCGGGAGTAGGACTCACCCGTGAAGGCGTAGGTGCCCAGCTGGTCCAACAGGATGTGGCAGGACCTGGCCTCCAGCTGGCAGTAGCAGGGGGTGTTCAGGGTCTCCTCGTCCAGAGTCACCACCTCCTGCAGGGCGACGGCAGGGGTGAGGCACGTAGGTCCCGGTCAAGGCGGTGGAGGGGTCCACCAAGGCGGGGCCGGGAGAAAAGGGCCTTTCTCTCAGCTTCAGATGGTGGGCCCGGCCCCCCAGCCTCGGCTCCTCACCTCCCAGTGGCCCTGGTGGGCCTGAGTCTTGAGCTGGAAGATCCAGTCGCCGGCGCTGACTTCAGCGCAGTGGGGTACTGTGAGGATGACGGGGCGGCACAGCAGGAGGCCCGTGGGCCCACAGGTCACCGAGGGGCTCAACACTGTCTGGGTCCCTTCTGAAAGCGGGCTGGGGAGATGGCAGAGGGCGGGGGAAAGCAGTGAGCGGTGGGTTGGACTGGTATGGAGCTCTCGCCTCTGCCCTGGTTCCTGGGTGCCCCAAGGCAAGTCTGCACCCTGCGGCTCCCAGCACGGGTCAGGGAGAGACAGAAGAACGGCATAGGCCTTAATACTGTTCTCAGATTTCTGCTGTTCAAGGAAAAGTTCTCGCAGCCATATCTTTATTGGTGTTCTCAAAGGTTCTGTGTTCTTGCTAAACTGCCTTCTGGAAAGCTGCTAGCAGTCTGAGGCTCCCAGCAGCATGTCATGGGGGGGGGGGCCGAGTCCCCAAGCTTTTTTCCATATGAAGGTTTTATTGCATGAAAAAAATCTCATGGTTGAATGACTGTTTCTTTAACTACAAATTAGGCTGAAGGGTTTTTCATATTCTCCTGGCACGTGTGTATGTGTGTATGTATGTGTGTGTGTGTGTGTGTGTGTGTGTGTGTGTGCGCGCGCGCGCGCGCGCGTGTGAGCATCAGAAAGAATATGTCAGTCACGTCACACCCTCCAACTCTTTTTGTACGGAAGTGTTCAAGCCTCTTTACACAATAAGGAAAGTAACCTTTCGCCATAATGTAGCTGCTTTGCCAGCTGTCTTTCAGTTTGTGATTTGTGGTGCTGGTCTTGTACATTTTAAATGTGGATATAATAAGGTCTGTCGATGCCTTCCTTGGAGAACTACCCCTGGCCTCAGATCAGGCGCAGAGCTGTGGGTGGCGATATCTGAACCCAGGGGGGACGGGCAGCAGGGAGAGGAGGAGGAGGGGGCAGCCCGGCCGGAACTGAGGTCTCTCTACTCACAGGGTGTTCTCTGCCTTGTTGATGAGGAGGTACATCTCATAGAACTTGCCCTGGGGGATGGCTCCATTGGGCACCAGGAGGCTGACCCCTAGGGGCAGAGGGAAGTCATCAGGGAGGAGCTGGAGGGCGTCTAAGAGCTTAGAACAGGGGTGGGGGAGTGGCTCCAACTGAAGTCAGTGGCAGAAAGACACCTCCTGAAATCCAGGTGGTCAACAGCAAGGCGTGAAGAGAGCAGCTCTGGGGATTAGGTCCAAGGACAGCCCAGGCCACTGACAGCAGAGGGTTTGTCTGGTAACACGGGGGCCCCTGGCATTGTGACAGGGTATAAAGATGGCAAAGACTCACAGTCAGAAGGCCCCAATGCCAGCTCCAGCCCCATGCCACACTGGGAAACTACCAGCTGATGGCTTTGCAGCCTGAGATGGGCGGTCCCGCCCTCCCAGTATTGCTGTGTAAGTCTGTTGAATTACAAAGAGGTATTCTCTCCCACTGCGCAGGTGAGGTTTACAGAGTGGCTAGACCAAGGTTCCCCTGACTTGGTGGGGCAGAGGAAGGCCTGGACACCATGTCTTCTATTTTATAGTCCCTTCCTCCTCCTGGGCCTCATGTTTCCCATCTGAGAAATGGGATCAGGGAAGTGCTATCTTCTATTGGTGGAAAGGGGTGCTGGGGATGCCTAGAGGGGACGTGCCGGGGCTGGGCCAAGAGGCAAGCAGAGCAGGAGCCCACCTGTGCCGGGGATGCTGAGCCTCCCGCCCAGGCAGCCGAAAGTGCCGCTGACGCTGCTCCCCGGGTCACGGGGCAGGCCCAGGAGCTGCTGGGAGCCGAGGCTGCCGCTTCGCAAGTGCAGCAAGTGGGCCTCCCGGGTGAAATCAGCAGGGTGTGTGCCAGGCGGCAGGACACCCAGCAGGTCAGCCCCATCTGGCAGGCCTGGCCCAGAGCCGGTGGTGCCGGAGTTGTAGACCTTGATCTTGAGACTGGGCAGCGGGTCCAGCAGGGGTGAGTTGGTCATGGGGATCTTGTCGGCTGAGTCCTGCAGGGCATACACGGGCCCGCGGTAGATGCCGGCACTAGCTGTGAGGTCCGGAGGCGCCGACGGGTGCAGGAGCTGTGGATTGTCTGCAGGGGTTGGGCTACAGTCAGACCCAGCTGTGCCTCACCGGCCCGCTCCCAACCTCTGCTCCTGCTGGGGGCCCTTCTGTGGCCAAATCCCACCCAAACGCCCAGCTGCCAAAAGCTCAATTGCCATCCGTTGCAAGAAGCTCTGGGGGTCTGGGCTTCTCCCTTCTCCCTTCCTTCTCTGGGTCTCTCTGACCTACGCTCATCCAGTTATTTGTAGAGCAAAGTCTAGAAAGACCCCGGGAGGGAGCAGGAGCCCCTGCTGCGGTCTGGCTGGTATGGCCGGCTGCCACGCCCCTCTGGGTGCCCCCAGGTATCCCCAGGTGCTTACTGGGCCTCGAAGTCTTAAAGTTGACGGGGTGGAAGCCGCCAGTGAGGGCGGCGGACGAGTCGGTGATGTCGGTGTCGAAGTCCCGGCAGTTGCGGCGGTATACCACCACCGCCACCACCATGAGGACACCCACGACGACAAAGGCGGACACCACGAGGCCTGCATACAGCGCCACGTCTCCTGAGGCCTCCAGCACTGTGGGCACAGGAGGGCAGCATGAAACCCAGGTCCCGGGCAGCCTGCGCTATGCCAGGTCCTAGTCTCAGCCCTGCCACGACTGGCCGGGACCTCAGGTGAGCCTGAACCTCTCTGCATCTCAGTCTCTCCGAGTGAAATGGTCTTAAGGCTCCTGCCCTGCTTCCCTCCTGGTGCAGAAAGACGGGCAAATGACCCGGGGTCTGTCCCAACAGTGTACTCATGGCTCACTGCTGAGAAGAGACAAAGGCACTGGTTCAGTCTGCCCTGTCAGGGCCAGGAGGTTAAGTGAGAGCCCCCCAGCAGCCTGCAGCCCCCCCAGGGCTCTCTGCAAGCAGCCGTCCTGAGCTCAACTTGCATTCTAAGCTGGATGCGGGGTAGAGGTTGAGGGGAAACAGGAGGAAGGAATGAGATGCAAAGCGATGGGGTGGAGAGGAGGTGAGCAGGTGGAGGGGAAGGAAGGGAGGCCACCCATGGCTACTCGTGACCCCCCCGCACCCCCTCCCGCCCATGGGCTGCTAACTCTACACGGGCCAGACAGAAAGGTGTGAGGGTCAAGAGGCAGGGTCCACACAGCAAAGCCGCCCAATCGTGCTTTCCACAATGATGCACGTCCTCTATCTGTATGGTCCCACACAACAGCCACTAGCCACGTGTGGCTAACAAATGGCTAAATGTGGCCGCTGTCACTGAGGAACTAAGTCATAAGCAAAGTATTTATTTATTTATTTATTTATTTATTTATTTATTTATTTGTGAGCAAAGTATTTAATTTAAACTAAGTTCACAGGAAGTTGAAAGAGCCACATGTGGCCAGTGGCTACCAGGCGGGACAGCACACAGGCAGAGCCAAGATGCCTTCTCGTCCCTCTTGTTTGTTTTGGGAGCTCCGAGAAGCACATGTCCCATCTCCCCTCCTGCGGGGGAAGCTCAGAAAAGTAGGCCTGCTTTCCCTGCCTGGCCCTGGTGCCGACAGGTGGTAGCTCAGTCCCGGCGTCTGCCCACTTCGGCCGCCGTCTGGCCCCATCTCTCCCCAGTGGCCCTCATTCTTGGGTCCCCCAGAGGATCCTGGCCCCCGGGGAGAACGGCTGGAGGCCCTCAGGGCTTGGCTCTGCCTCCTGATGTTCTCCCTGACCACTGTGAGCCAGGCCCAGGGCCTCACTGCTGATTTTATGATTCTGGAATTCTTTAGGAATTCCAGTTCAAGCACCACTTCGCTGCTCGGGGGCTGCCGCAGCACAGCCGGGGGTGGAGGCCGACTGCCCCTTCAGGGCTGACGCCAGGCTGTGGGTTTCCTGGAGAATCTAGTCCCACTGCTGGGGGTACAGTAAGGGGCTCCAGGTCTGGGCCTGGGTGCTGGTTCTGAGGACACAGGCTAAGAGCACCAGCGTTGGCCACATAACTAGTGAGGCTAGATTCAAATCCCACACGGGTCCCCAGGGGAGCCCCTTCCTCTCTGTGAGACCCGTCTTCTCCCATTCACGGGAGGGCCGGCATGGTGTCCTTTCTGCCAGCTGCAGGTCAGCCTGTCTGCATGAGACAGAGGCGGTGACATGTGCAGCACCAGGGCCCGGGGGACCCCACAGAGGGTGGGGGAGGGGGCAGCCTCAACTCTCCCTGTCCCCACCCTGCCCTGACCTCACACCCTGGAAAAGCCAGCCAAGGAGAGCCAGGGATCCCCCAGAAGAAAGAGGATAGCCATGAAATGGGACTTACGGTGGCTTTTGGGGTCACTTAGAGTTTTCTTATCTGTCGAGGGAAATAAAGGGAAAGACAATGATGTAGGTGGTGGAGAAAGGATGGCAGAGGTGACAAGAAACACGCAGATGAGATGATGCACGTGGCGGGCGGGCAGAGGCCCCAGGGGCTCTGCCCGCGGGGCGCCCCCTCATCCGGCTCAAGCCCCCACTCCCGGGCCCCGCCATCCCAAAGGACTCACTATGCACGCACAGCCCGTCTGTGCAGTTCTTGGAGTCAAGCAGGGTCCCGCTGCAGTCTCGGCCTCCGTTCTGGGGCGGGGGCGCCGTGCACTCGCGGCTGCGCCAGTGGGCGCACTCGGTGCTACAGGCTGACCACTTGCTCCACTCTGTCCATGCTCCGTCGACTGCGGGAGTGGGGGACACGGCCCGCACGGTCACGCACACAGAACGCAGCGATGTACCCGCGCACACGCACTACAGCGGGAGAGGGACCCCAAACACACAGGCCATCTGCACACATCCACCCCCAGCCACGCGGCCAGGGGCACGGGAAGGGGTTAGGCAGACAGAAAACACACACACACACACACACACACACACACACACACACACACCCCACCCTGGGACGCAGCCGCGGGCCCTCACAGGGACTCAAGCCCATGGCAAACACACAAAAACCTAAGCCCCCGGACAAAACCAGGCATACAAGGGACGCACAGGGTGAGGGGAGAGGAGAGGAGAAGAGAGGGCCTTTGCAGGATTAGGGGTGGCGATCAGACATGTCTAGGCCAGGGGCAGGAGCATAGACTAGACCCCTCCGACCCTGGGCAGCACTGGGAGCCCAGCCCTGGGGTTGACATGGAGAAGCCTCAGCCTGGAGGGCAGGAGAGCCCAGAGAGACGGCAGCTCAGGGTGCAGAAGGAGAGGGCAGAGGCCACTCCGCCAGCCGTGGGCCCCAGGATGGGCACCTTCCCTCCCCTATAATGGGAGACAGTGGCCAGCCCGAGTGCGGTAGCCATCATGGCACAGACGGGAGGGCTGGGAACCGGGGTAGGGCCGCGGGTGGGTGGGATGCCGGCTGGCCTGGGCCTTACCTGGACACACGGTGGTGCAGGCGGTCTTTTGGAAGGCCTGGCCCTCACAGAAGGCCCCTCCGTTGAGCGGGGCTGGGTTGGTGCAGGTGCGCGTGCGCTTCTGCCAGCCACGGCCACAGCGGTTGGAGCAGGGCGACCACTCTGCCCAGCTGGACCAGCCGCCGTTCACTGCAAGGGCAGGGCTGTCACCTGCTGGGCCCGGCTCTGCCACGTGTGGCCCTCCTAACACCACCACCAGCCCTGACGAGGCCCTTCTGCTGAGGTCTGGCCTTTCCTAAGAGGACCCCTCTTGCCATAGCACTGGGGACAGATCTGGGCTGCAGCTGTTAGCACCAGAGAGGACCAGGGAGGTCACGGTCTATCCCCAACCTCATGGTACAACGGCAAGTGAAGCTCCAGAGAGGGCTGACGCTTACCCACGGCCACCTGGTAATGGAGCCTGGTGTAGAGTTCTTTCTACATATTCAGAGCATCTGAGCTGTGGCTCTGACAGCAAGGAATAGCCTACTGGCCTGGGAGGTGGTTTCTCAACCTGCTGGGACACCAGGCTCGGGTATAAGGATAGTGAGTGGGCCCAGTTCCAAGCCCAAGCCCTAGCGTGCCTAACTTGGCCACTGGCTTTGCTGTGTGGTCTTGGGGAAGGCACCTCCCTCTCGCTGGGCCTCAGCCTCCCAGCTTTCCATCAGCACCCTGCTGGCCTCCTAGGTAGGATGCAGAGACGTGGGCAGAGGACCCAGGCTCTCCCACGCCCCTGGCCAGGCTGCCCCCCACAGGCTCATACCGTAGACGGTAACAGCGGCGGTGGTGCTGCGGCGTTTGGCTACGATGTTCTTGGCCACACAGGTGTAGTTGGCGGTATCTGACAGGCGGGCCTGGCGGATGATGAGGTTGTGGTCGATGGTGAGCAGGAAGTTGGTGTCCTGGGTGGGGTCAATGATGTCCTCATTCTTCAGCCACTCCACCTACACGAGTGCAGTTGGGGGGCATGAGGGCCCGGTACCTACTCCCCTGCAACCTGAGCAGGGCCCTCTGTGGAGGGGCCTCTGTGGAGGGGAGGGAAGCCTGACCACAACCAGGACAGAAATTCTATCTGGGTCTGCCCACAGTGGTGACGCGGTGAGGCGGGCCCCCACAAGCCAGAATCCAGGGGCTGTGACAACCACCCACCAGCCAGACAGCCTTGATTTCATCAAACAGAGGGCAGCATTTATTAGCATCTACCCCACAGGGCTGTTGTAAG
The DNA here is from genome assembly GCA_004023965.1 of Spilogale gracilis. Classification (NCBI taxonomy): domain Eukaryota; kingdom Metazoa; phylum Chordata; class Mammalia; order Carnivora; family Mephitidae; genus Spilogale; species Spilogale gracilis. Next base: position 22,196 of record PITA01000506.1, read on the forward strand.
AAATAAACACGTTACTGTGGAAAGTGTGGACAGCGGGAGAACTTCGCCCCCTGTAAGTACAAAATCAGCATTAGCTAGTAGTGTGTGCCTTCTACCATTAAGGCAAAGGCCCCGTGGAGCGCATCCATGTTCAGACCCATGCATTATGAGACCCTTTGGCATCCACAAAGCTGGGGCTTTGGCTTCTGGGTGGGGAAGGAGGATTTGGCCACAGGCACTTCCCTTGCAAGAGACTGAGCCTGGGCACCACCCAAGTAGACCTTGGGGATCTTGTCCCCACTCTACCCCAGCTTCGGGGTTATGCCCTGCCAGGGTCCAGTGCATGCTGAGTTCTGCAGAGGCGGTAGTCCCCTTCTGTCTCAAGCTTTGATTTTGCCATCTATGAAATGGGGAGAGCTCTGGGAGGCTGAGGTACCAGGGCTGGCAGTAAATACCATGCCTGGCTGGTCTCAGCCATGCCTAGTATTCCTTGTTCCCGCTCACCTCAGCCACAGGCACCCCCTCCGGGGGGCGGCACTGCAGGAGAACCTCCTGGTCCAGGGGCACTTCCTTGCCCAGAGGCTCCTGATCGAAGTTCTTGCGCAGATCTGGGAGGAGGAGGTGGGGGGTTATCAGGTACAAAGAGGAGGAACCGAAGTCTGCGATGTTCCACTATAGCCACTTGGTGGCAGTACAGACCAAGGGAATGGGCTAGACCTGGGGCATGTCTTCTCCAAATTGGGGGCCTCCCCAAATTGGGGGCTTCCCTCCCCTGGGGGAACAAGTTTCTGTCCCTACTCTGGGATACTAACCACGTAACAACCCAGGATGGTGAGGAAGCAGGCAGCTCCCTTATACAGAAGTAGGTGAAAGGGGTCCTTTGAAATCCCGAGGTCAGAGGTGGCCCTGTTCTGGGTCTAAGTGGCTTCTTCTGAACGGGCACCCACAGGCCCTGAGGTCTCGGCAGTGGGCACCTTCAGCCAGGGATGCCCCACAGAGGAGGAACTTCTTCTCCACGAGACACGGGCAAGAGGAAGGGGCCCCGGGGGAGTGGGGTGGGGGTGTCGGGACGACGTACATGCGATGCGGACATAGGCCCGGCGACTCTTGGTGGTGCCGGCGGAGCTCCAGGCCACGCATTGGCACCAATAATCCTCCAGCCCGAACAGCTCCTCCACCTGCTGCCGTGATACCTCAATCTGGACCTCCCGCACCCGCAGGCCTGAGACGGGAGACACATGTCAGCAGGGGGCAGATCTGAGGATGGGGAAGGAGGGACATGGCACTGGGACATCAATCTCTCTTCTGCTAAGTGCCTCCCATTTCCATCTATCTCCCTGGCCAGAGCCACCAATGCTACTCCCCTGGAGACTGCCCCGGCTAACGAAAGCCCTCTGCCCTGTGCCAGCCACGTCCTGCCCTAAAGCCAGGGTGTGCGCCAAAAAATGCACAGATGCCAGGTCACTCCCCTGGTTATGCCTCTAGTCCTTACAACACAAAACCTCGATCGTCCACATGGCCGTCAGATCCCACGCTATCTATCCGCTACAGCCTCACTGGACATCTTCCGCCCAGCCACAGGGCCTTTGCACACCCAGTTCCCTGCCTGGAACTCTCTTCAGGACCCCTTCTTCATCCCAATGGACTCCCAGTCACCATCAGCTTTGGGTCAGGCCTCACTTCTGGAGGGGAGGCCCCTTTGACCCTGGCCCACCCCCCACCCGCTGTCAAAGTACTACACTGAGCATGACTGGGCTGTGCGGTTCTCTTTTCCTGCCCAGCCCGGTTTTCCCACAGCATTGACCACTCTCTGGAAGGGGGGGTTCCCTCTCAAAGGGGTCATTCATCCAGAAGCCCCCAACAGCTGGACAAACCATCACCCAGGGGGCCTTACCACCTTGGTGACGGTCATCAGCAGACAGAGACGGGACAGGGACCCTCAGTTTCCCAGACTTGGGCGCCAGCACCAGGTGTCACCCCTCTGGCACGAAGGCCACCTGGAAGGTGGTGGCTGGGCCAGGACACCGTGCTTGGACTGCTTATCCCGACGGGGCGGGGAGGGGGCTCGTCTCGTCTCTTCCAGCCCCCAGCTGTCACCCTGTGCTTTCCGGTGCCTCCAAGAGTGCCAGGGGGACAGCAGGAGGCTGAGGTGGAAACAGCCCTGCTGCCACCAAGGGAGCGCCCACAGGACCGCGGTCTATTCTTTGTTGCTAATGGGGACAAGAGTGCCCCAATTTCTGGGGCCGGCAGGGCTCGTGTGCCTGGTAGCAGGGGAGCAGGAGCGGTGCTGTTAGGATCACTCAAAATTGCAGGGTTCATGAGATGCCCCAGCAGGATACACCCATCCCTCCGCTCAGTCTGGCCCCCACCACTGACCTCTGATCTGGGCCAGAGGGGCTCAGGGGGACAGAGAAATAAGGACAAGTTTCAAGAAAGAGGCCAAGAAAAAGCCAGAAAGAGGTTGGAAGAAATGGGGTTTACTGAGGGCCTGCTGGGTCCTGGCACTATGCTCACCACTATGTAGGCCCCACTGCGTTCCACCCCCATGGGGACCTTCTGTTAACGTCCCAGTTTATAAGGAGAGGAAGTGGGGCTCAGAGAGGGTGAGGGGCTTCCCAGAGTCACACAGCCATGAGGGCAGCTGGGGTACGTTTCTTTTTTTTTTTAATTGGACACAGAGAAACACAGCCAGAGAGGGAACACAAACAGAGGGTCTGAGAGAGGGAGAAGTAGTCTTTCTGCTGAGCAGGAAGCCCGATGTGGGGCTCGATCCCGGGTCTCCAGGATCATGACCTGAGCCGAAGGCAGTCGCTTAACCAACTGAGCCACCCAGGCACCCCTGGGGTACGTTTCTTTATTCTCTTTTAAAATTCTTTATTTTATTTTATTTTTTAGATTTTGGGGGTGCATGAGACTCCAAATCTGTTTTCTAGAAGTCTTTCAAAATGTTGGTAATAAAATATAGATAACCTAAACTTACCATTTTGATGTACACAGTTGAGTAGCATTACATACATTCTGGGGTAAATGGTTTTAAGCTTGGGTGGTTCTGAAATTGGCGAGCTTGTTGCAGAAAAACAGAAGAAGGAGGGAGAAAGAAGAGTGAGAGAGAGCATGTTGTCGGGGGGAGACAGAGACATGGAGGAGAAAGACGGACACAGAGAGGAGCGAAAAGCGAGAGGCGGGAGAGACAGAAGGAAATGAGAGAGCTGAATAAGGAGGGAGAGAAGGATGAGGGAAGAAGTGGTAGCAGCAGGACCAGAGCAGAGGTGGGCTGTGGGGCAAGGGACCCTCAGACCCTGGGCCTGGCTGGGGCTGCCTGACACTGGCCACCCTGCAGGCAGACCCCCCTCCCCGGCCTGAGCCTGGGAAGGGACCCCCTGGGGAGCCTAGGGACACAGAAGGCCCCGTCTGGCTTTGGGGGCACTGCTGGGAGCACCTGGGACTCCACATGCATCTTCCTCTCAGGATCAGGGCTTCGTCCTAACACCACTTCCATGGTTTTTACTAAAACCAACCTCGTCTTTAAACCGCAAACAACTAGAGGAGGAGACACAGCATCTTATAAACGGGAACAGAATCACTTCCTGCAAACACGGCAGCCTCAGAGTCGGGGTATGTCCTGGGGGCTGGAGCTGCAGACAGGGCAGCTTGTCTTCGTTATGCAGGAAGCACAGCAGGTGCTGGGGTGTGCATGTGTGTAAGAACTCTAGTTCCCCTCCCCACCCCCCCCCCCCCCCCCCCCCCCCCCCATTCACTGCTCCCTGTCATAAGCCGGAGAGAGAGAGAAAAGGATTCTGTGCTCTTTCCTTTCAATTGGTAACCCAAAGTCAGACAGAGACATGTGGTCAACTCTTGGGGAGATACGAATCCAGAGGGGAAACTGAGGCCCAGGGGCGTACTATAAAGTCTCACACAGAGCCCAGGGTGGAGCCAGGCCCAGGACCCCGTGTCCCTGGCACCCCTGGGCCCTGGCGTGCTGGGAGTGACCAGACGAGTGGGGAAGCTCACCTGTTGCCTCATCCAGGCCCTCCTGCGTGACGTGATCATTCTGGCTGACCCACTCGCCGTTGCACTTGAAGTAGATCTGTGTGGCAGGGAAGGCATGGCAGCGCAGCTCCACTGGCTTGTTCTTCACGATATAGGCATCCTGCGGCTCCTGGAGGAAGTGGGGCAGGGGCTCAGCCGGTGCCGACGGGAAGGAGTCAGGGAGCACCTCACTGCCAGAATCCGTGCCTGTGGAGGGAGGACGGACTTCGTGAGGCTGCAGGCTAGGAGGGCGGTGGGCAGCTGGAGGCCCGCCAGGATGCCCTCTGTGACCTGGGCAAGGTCTGGCACTCCTGGGGACTCAGTTTCCCCATCCCCTCCAGCTCTTAAGAGGTTGTGCTTTGGAGCCAGTCTTAGCTCTCTGATCCTGGGTGAGTCTCCTTTTCTCAGATAGAGATGTCAGGGTGGCCTGGGGAGCTGAAGTGATCGTCTAGGCGAGGATACCCCTCTAGCCCTCCCCACTGTCCCCTGCACTGCACCTACTGAATCTCCCTCCAGTTTCCCACGGTGATGCCACAGGACATGAAGGGCTGGGATGGGGCTGAGGCAGGCCAGCTCAAGCCCTGAAGCCACAGTTGCCCTTTGCAGCCCCGGCCAGCCAGGCTGGTGGAGGTGGGGAGACCAGCCAGGACCCCCCGAGACGTGAGGTACGGTGGCTGCACCCGACCTAGATTCCTCGGTGCTGGGCCCCACCACGGGGCCTCCCCCTCCTGTGAATGCCCAGGGCAGGCAGCAGCTTGGAGGGGGAGACCCCCTCCCCAGCAGCGTTTGCACAGAGCCTCCCCTCCTTAGCCTTTCCCACCTCAGCCAAATCCATACCCTCCATGCTAACCACAACAATGTCCTCCTCAGCCCGGGGCCAAATGGGAACCCTGGCCCACCAGCCTCTCTGGAAGGAACAGTGCCTCACGCGGTGAGACAAACAGGAAGGGAGAGGGGCCAGCCACTACCGGGGCTGGGAGGGAGGGAAACCAGGGCAGGCCAGCCCATTGGTTCAACATCCACTTAGGAAAATTGACTTTCCAACACTAAGAGCCAAACAGGTGGCTGGGACGAGCGATGGGGGCCCGAGCTCCAGAGGGAACAATGCATTAAACTGCAGGGGTGTGGACCCGCTCAGCCCCTCACTGCCAGCCATGGCCCATCACTGCCCCAGCACCCCAGTCCCTCAAGTGGGATGGAATCCCAGAAGGCACTTGTCCCCCAACCCAGGAGGCCATGATGGGACACGCGTGACCCTAGGGAGCCCCTATGTGCAAAGGGGCCAAGGGGACACTCCGTCCTCCAAGAGCAGAACGAACAAAGTATGCCAGAAGTTCCTGCTAAGACTTGGGGTGGGGGTTAAGGGATTCAGGAGGTTGGGGGCGCTCTGAGAACATGCGTAGGTTGTCACTGACTCCAGGCACTCGGTCCTGGGTGGTATGCGTGTGTGTATGTGTGTGTGACCCGCAGGAGCAAAGGGGCAGTCAGCAGAAAAGTACGAGTCCAGCTCCATCTAGCATGTTCCGTGTGACCCTAGGAGAGCCCTTTAACTCCCAGCACATTTCTTGTCTCTGAAGATGGCAGGGAGGTAAACACCCTTCCCTGGGCTGTTTTGAGGACCGCACGAGTTAGAGAAGCATGAGCGCCCGGGGGGCGGGAACCTAACGCAGAGCAGGAACACGTTGTTACATGAAAATGGCAACTAAGGCTCGCCTCGCATTAGGGGCTGCGCTTTTACTACTTTACACAGCTTACTTCGCTCTTGCAACAACTCTGTAAGGTATTTATGTGAGTCTCTGGTTTCCATGTGGGGAAACTGAGGCTCAGAGAGGTGAAGCAACTTGCTCTAGGGCACAGAGCTAGCAAGAGGCAGAGCCAAGTTTTGAACCTGATAAACAGACCCCAGCATCTGGGATGCTGCCCCGGACTCCACATGGCCTGCCACCGGAGTAGCTTGGTGACACGGCGAGTGTCCTCACAACAGCCAGGGCCCCACAACTCTAAGAACTCTCTTATTAATGGGTCAGCGAGGCTGGAACTGTCCATGTGGGGTAACAACTGACCAGGTTCCCTGGCTGGTGGGCAGCTAAACTGGGAAGAGCACTGAGGGTCTCGGGGCTTCTTCACGCCCACCTCCCTCTGCCAGACAAGGAGACCCCTTCTTTGAATGCAGAAGACTGCCAGTCCCTGGGGTCTGGGAGCTGGGGCGGTTGATGGCAAGATGAAATGGTGCCCAGGGAGCCGGACAGTGTCTCCCAGGGGCCTGAGAGCAGGTGGAGTCAGGAAGGCAATTCGGGCAGCAGAGCACCTGCAAAGCTCCATGCCCCCCCTCCCCTGCTGCGAGCTCCCTGCTTCAGGTTCAGGCCTGGGGGGCGTGAGGCAGGGCGCAGACTTCAGACGCAGCCACCTCTGAGTCCGAAGTCACCCCTCCTGACCTCAGGCACCTCATCTGTGCAATGGGGGAACCAGGCCTCCCTCTGGGGGGTAGTGGCCACCAGAGAAGATGCAGGGGAGGCCGTGGGTCCAGGCACCTGCTAGCTCCCCCTTGTAACCGTGCGGCCCCCAGCCCCCCTGTGATGGCTGCTCTGGCTCTCTGCGGCACTGCAGCCTGTATTTATGACTTGGTTTTATAACCCTAATGCGGCTCATTTATAAAGCAGGCGCAGACGCGGCGGAGGAAACTAAACAGGAGACACATCCATTAGTGCAGCAGGGCCCGAGTCTGGCGCCCCCCGGGGCCCGCCCCCCCACCCCAGCCCTTCTCTCCATTCTGGCACAGAGCTTCCTCTCTGGCCCTGGCAGGGAAGCTCATCCATGCCTCCCCTGCCCAGCAGGGCAGGGGGGCTCTCAACATAGCTGCTGCCTCTTGCAATGTCCCCGCCCCCCGGGGGTCCTGGATTCAGACGCTGCAGGGAGACAAGAAGGACCAGGTCTGACCTGAGAACTCCTCCCCAGGCGGATCACTGGCAGACTCTGTTTGCCTGGCATGTAGTAGGTGCTCAGTGAATGCAATAAAAGCAAGACCGGGGCGTGGAGAGTGCTGCCAGGGCTTGTGGAACAGCAAAGCTGGGCCCCCGCCCTCATCAGTGGACATTTCTCCTTGGCTTGGCCCCTGCCTTGAGCCCTCGCAGTTCAGGGAGGTTCCACAGGCATCCCGGCTGAGGGCCAGCCCAGAGGGAGAAGACTGATGGAGTTTTGGGGTGCCCAGGGGCTTCCTCTGCCCAAAGCTTTCCTCTGAACTTACGGAGTCCTGCGACAACCCACGCAGCCTCTTGGACTTCTTTGGTCTTTAGGGTCTTGGCAATTTTTACCCAAAGGCCAAAAGAAATTCCTAGTGGTTCTGTTTATTAGTTAGATCCAAACTCTGTGTGTGTGTGTGTGTGTGTGTGTATTCTAACAACTTTGTAGCCATTTGAAAAAACAAGACCCATAAATTGAAAGCAAAAGAGCTTTACTCTTTTGTAAGAAGAGCTGTACTCCTTTCTTAAAGAGCCACAGTGATGGGTCATGGGGGTATGCCTGCCTTTTGGGCACAGGTTCTCAAGTGTTGAAATCAGACAGGCTCTCTACCCTCTCGGTCTATCTCAGAGGACTTCCAAATGCCCAAATGCCACCTCTGCAAAGACAGGATGCTGGGAAAAAGGCATAAGTGTGATACAATGTTGACATCGAGAGCTATCTTGAGCCAAGAGTTGTGGGGGTGTCTGGCAGCTATGTAGCCCGGCTGTCCTTCCTGCAAGGAACAACTTCCCATCACACCCCTGGGAATGTGTGCTGCACCCTGGGGTGCTTTGGCACACCATTTGGGAACCACAGCCCTATGCATTAGGTTCTATTATTGTGCCCCTACTACAGATGAGGAAACGGGGGCCAAGAGAGATGAAGTAACTGGCACAGGGCCAGTAAGTCGCAGAGAACGAGGGAGCAAATGTGGACATTCGGGTACCTGGACCTGACTTCTGAACTGCACCTGGTATCCGCTTCCACTACGTGGCACGGACGTCAAATGTGTTGCCCAGTCTACCTCCCACAACCCCAAAGTGGAGGATTATCTTCCCATTTTCCAGACTTGCTCCATGGCAAGGTCCCCTGGTCAGTGGGAGGAAGGGCCATCTCTCTCTGTCACCGGTCACCCTGGCTTATCCACAGCTCTTTAGAGAGGAGACTGAAACAGCCAAGAAGACGTCCAGTGAAGGACAGCCTGCTTCTGCCAGGCCAGACCCGGATGCGGAGTTCCTGCTGGCGGGAGGATGTCCTAAGTCAAGGCCTGCCTGCCTTCCTCCCTTCTCTTCCTTCCTTCCTTCTCTCTCCCCCTTTTTTTTTTTAAGATTTTATTTATTTATTTGACAGAGAGAGAGACCGTGAGAGAGGGAACACAAGCAGAAGGAGTGAGAGAGGGAGAAGCAGGCTTCCGGCCCAACAGGGAGACTTTGAGGGGCTCGATATCAGGACCCTGGATCACGCATGACCTGAGCCACCCAGGCACCCCCTACTGGGTCCATTTTTAATGGCTGAAGCCAATTTCCTCCAAGTGTGGTCCCCTTTTCTGCCACTGTTATTCCCGGCTCAAAGGCCGCACACAGACTGTGGTCCTACAGCACAATGTAGGGGGGGCCCGGGGAGGGAGGGGTTGGCACTATTTGCCGCTGGGCTCTCCCACCCAGGCCTCAGCTCACGAGGACCACCAGCACGCCCAGGTGGGGCCTCCAGTGGGGGCCATTCAAACCCCTACTTCCAATTTACCTACAGTGGCCTCAGGGTTCTTGTCACGTGTGTCACGTCGATGCAGTCACTGGGAGAGGGGTTACTGTAAGGGCCGCCTTGTACAACACCCCCCACCCACTCCATCCAACCTTGACTCACATCCGCCCCCAGACAGGGAACTCACCGCTGCTTGTCTCCCCCAGGTTCTCCTTTGAACTGACCTAACAGAAAAGTCCTTCCTACTTTCAACTGAAATTCGCTGTCTGAGGTTCCAACCACTGCTACAATGTTAACCTCTGAGGTGCCACAGAAGAGTGATTCCTCTGGAGTGCGGAGCTGCCTTCTCCAGCCTTCTTGCCTTGCTCTCACCTACTCGTGAGACAGTTTTGCCCCTCACCACCAACCTGGCGGTGGTGGACAAGTTCCATTTTGCTCCCAAACCACTTAAAATGTGGGGGGTGGGAGGTGGCCTGGGTGGGGGTCCGGCAGGTATGTCCTGCTTCTGGCAGCTCCAAGTTTCCTTTAATAGCTTTGGGGGCCGCTCTGGAGAGCAGGGAGCACACGGCACCTCCCTTGGTGTCCCCCACAGTGTTTGGACTGAGTGACGGGCCTCTAGTAGGGGAGGGGAGTGGAGTGGAGCCTGCCGGACAGAGGGGCAGAATCGGGAGCCCGAGCCCGTCCCCACCTGCCAGGAGGGCTGTGCTAGGTTGAATGCTCCTTCCCAGGGGCTGGGCCTGGGCAGGGCCCAGTGTGGGGACACAGGCTCCCACTTGGCAGGGAGGAGGTCATGGGCTTGCTTAAGAGGTATCAGAACTGAATCCACTAGAATAAACAGGAGCCAGGGCCTTGGAAAGTGAAGGAAGTAGCTTCAGAACCAAAGTGAAGAAACTACATTTTCCGGAGCCACCCAAGGGGAGGGAGAAGCTAAAACTACAGCGCTGAGACATTCCTGAGAGGGAGACTATCACCAGCCACTCAGGGAAGCTGAAAGGCTTGTTTCCCTGACAGTGACCCTGAGAGGAAGGGGTTCGAATCCCCACTCTGCCACCAAGACCTTGGAAAGTTGCTTTACCTCTTGGGACCACCTGTAAGAAAGGGGAGAACAGGCAGAAGCATAGAAAGTCACAATCAGGGGGGCCTAGAGCCCTACATTTCACCAGCTCAGAGACGGAATGTGATGAACCAACGTCACACAGCAAATCAACAGCCAAGCCGGTAGGCTTCGGGCTGAGGAGGGTAGATGGCACAAGCAGGCCAGGGCTGGGCTCTGTAATCCCCTGCCTGGGATGGAAACTCATTACCATGCATCTCAGCCAGGGCCACCTCCGGTCTTGCCTGGGGCAGAGAGCTCAGCACAAGGAGGCCGCCGTGGTTTGCCATGGAGGGCCTTGCCGCCCCCACTCACCAGTTTGGGTCCCCAGGGACAAGGCCAGCCCCGAGTCCCCTGGCTCAGCAGCAGGTTGAGGCTGCGCCCACACCCGCCGCAGAAGAGGCAGGGCTGGGAGGGGAGAGGGGAGCAGGCGGGAGGTGAGGGAGAGAGAAACACCCCACGCTGGGCACATTCATCATCAGCAATCACAGTCTCTCTAGCCCCTGGACTCGGGCTGATTCTCGCCAGACTTGACCTCCCACTGCATGGAAAATCTCTTCCATTCACTGTGAGGCTGATGTGCTCAGTGGGGAGTGCGGAGAGTGGGGGGGAAGGAGCCCATGTATTATTATGTTTTAAAAACACATAAACCCCCCATGGAAGGACCCCTCCCTGGACACAAAGCCCTTCTTCCATCTGGCCTTGGCTTCTGGCGGCTATGGGGTTCAGGCTGGGGCCCCCCTCAGAGGCAGTTACAATGGCCGTTACTGATGACAAATGGGGGCTGGCTGGCTTGGGGGACGCTGAGTTACTCCTAACAAAAGAGGCCCCAGGCACGGCCCTTTTCCCATACCCTCTGTAGACCCGCCTGTGCCCATGACATCACTTCCTATGCTGGCCACAGGAAGTGGCCTGACTATGATGGCCAGCTGGGGCAGCAGCTTCTATCCTGAAGGGGGGGGTGCCTGGCGGACCCTGGCAAATGGAAGGACTCGGGAGCAAGTGAGGGCAAGTGCAGGAGCTGATGGGAGGCACCGAGTCCTGGAAGGGAGCCCGGGCCCCATTTTATTGGGGGCCACATGACTTACAAAGTTAGGAGGGACACTATGGTTACTGGGCCTACCCTCAGACTCTCTGTGGGCCTGGGGAGGCTGCATTCCACACCTAGCCATCCAGACCTTTCCTTCAGCCTCCCACACCTTTCCTTCAGCCACTGGACTCCCTCAGCCTGGGCCTCTCTAGGGCTAATTTCTGGCTCCCCTTTCAAGCCCTAGGTCCCTGGGTATCACCATGCCTGGAGGCTCGGGCTCTAATGAGGGGACATTGTGCTTCTACCTCTTCTCTCAGACAAGGGACTCAAAGCCCTCTTATGCATTGCATTCCAGAAAATAACCTTTTACCAACGCACACAATGCGCAGTGTGATAACAAACACCATCAGTACAATAGTTCTATGAACTAAGTGTTCCATTTCACAGAGGAGGAGACTGAGGCTCAAGGAAATAAAAGAACATGCTCAGGCTCACGGCTGATGAGAAACCCAAAACTCCTCTTGTTAAACCACAGGCCTCCTCTGGCTCACAATGCCACTAAGGGATGAACAGGGGGCAGCTAGTTTCCTGCCCATTTTGCAAATGAGCAAAGAGAGTCTCTCCAGAGTTCACTAGCTTGCCGGAAGGAAAGAGGGTATTAGCGTCCTCACCCCAGCACCTGGTCTCCCTACCTCTGTGGGCCCGAGGAGTCCCAGACTTGTTCTGGATGCCTCAGTGGAACAGAGACCCATCCTAGCCTGGAGGGGCCTATTGCCAGCCTGGTGTCACACCGAGACACACACATGCTCGCAGAAGCAGACACACGCAGAGCCTGCCCACGGCCACAGCCCGCCACCCTCTCCCCGGTGACTCCTTTTCCTAGGGCTGTGTTCTAAGGCAGGGGCCGTGGCTCGGGCTCCCTGGGGGAGCCTCTATTTTATTTGGCCACCTGGCCTCCATTCAGAGCTGGGACGGTGTGCGTCTGCACTGCTCCAGTCCTCGCTAGGGGGCCTCCCTTTCCCTCCCCAGCCCATGTCCTCCCGCTGGGCCCTCCTCACTGTTCCCTAACTTCCTCCTTCCCCCTCCAATGCACAGTCTGCTCAGCAGCTAGAGCCACCCTGTGAAACAGAAATGAATCTCCCTCTCTGGCCTGCACCCTCTGATGGCTGCCATTTGCAGCCGGCATGGAACCGTCTGACTCCAGAGGATCACCCATCAACACTGCGCTCCAAGCCCCGCCACACCCCCGGACTCTTTCCTTCCCCTTGAACGCGCCTCCTTTATTTCCACCACAGGGCCTTTGCTGTTCTCTCCTGGAATGCATGTGCGCCACGGGGCAATCTCCCTGTACTCTGGCGGCGATTCTCAGCACCACCTGCCCCTCCCAAGGGAGGCCCTCCCTGACCGGCCCATGTACACTGATCCTCCTCTTCGCTCCCCTGTGTCACCCCCAGATCGCCCTGGGTTTTTTGTTGTTGTTTTTCTTGTTTGTCTGTTTTACTTGACAGCGTTCACCTCTCTCCGGAATACCTTCTTCCTATATTTGATCGTTCCATGTCTGTGTCTGGACAGGTCTGCTCTCAGAAGGCAAGCTCCAGGAGAACCTGGAAATCCTGTTTGCTTGTTCAGCTGGGCCTGCTGGGTTGCAGGACTTCTCCCAACACCTGGGGTGGCAGGTGGAGGCGGGAGGGAGCGGCCAGAGGGGACACACACAGGGTAGAGCCCTGGGATGCAGTTCCTTAGGAAACTTGATCCTCCTATAGGTCATGGCTAACCCATGGAACCTCAGAGACCATCTAATCCTTGTCTTCCAAGGTGGAGAGAAGAGAGGGTGTGGCCTGGCGTCACAATCACACAGCACCTGAGCTGCAGAGCCAGAAACTCCCAGGGCAGGAGGAGGGCGCCTGGGGGGCTCAGGGGGTTAAGCCTCTGCCTTGGGCTTGGGTCATGATCTCAGGGTCCTGGGATCCAGGCCTGATCGATCTGGCTCACTGCTCAGCAGGGAGCCTGCTTCCTCCTCTTTCTCTGCCTGCCTCTCTGCTTACTTGTGATCCCTCTCTCTCTGTCAAATAAATAAAATCTTAAAAAAAAATCTCCTCCTTGTCCTTCTAATGAAAACACTCCCCACCCTCCTTGGCCTTTTCTGATGACAATTTAGACATCGGTCCTCCCAGGCATATTTCTTACTGAGGTCCCACCACATACAGCTGCATATTCTGTTTCCCCTGCATGGCCCTTAAATGAAGAGTTTGAAACCACAAGCCAAATGCACAAAGCATCTCTCTGGTGCTCGGCATGGTCCCACATGGCATGGGCACGGGCCAGCTGGGCTGACTTCCCCAGCACGGCATCCTGGGTCACTGGAGAAGTGGCAGATTGCAGAGCTGGTGCAGGGAACTACTGGGCAATCACATCTGGTTGGCTTGGCACACTTGGGTGCTGGGCAGAAAGATGCCCAGGGTCCTGTCCCTTTGCCCCTGAAGAGTGAAAAAACCCTCTGGCTCGGGGGCTGCCTGGTGGGGCAGTGGTTAGGTCCCTGCTGCCCTTCCGGGTCAGGCCTCTTCTTGGAGCACCCCGAGGTGCAAATCTCTCCTTCCCGGCATCATGCTCTTGGGCTAAACAACCCTTCCTCACAAAGGGGAGACAACGGCCCACACAATGCAAAGCAGGAAACCGGTTATAATCCCTGCCCACCGCCCTCAACACCATCATCAGGCCTGGCCAGATCGTGCCCCAGTGCTGGTTGTGGGCTGCCCGGCAGGGACCAGGAAGCAGCTCAGACCCTGGGCTACAGGGCCCTCAGTCCTGAGTCCAAGCCCTTCCTCGCAGAGAGGAGCAATGACTTGTCCCAAGGCAAACCGGCAGTCAGTGGCTACAGCGACCGTAGTATCTGGGCATCACGTTCGCACAAAGGGAAACACAGCAGGGCCAGAGCAAACGGATGGAGGCTCTGGCCTTTGCCAATCTGTGAAATGGGGCCGGGGACACAGGAGAAGAGATGGAGACGCAGAGGTGGAGTCATGGGGACAGGGACAGAAAGCAGAGAGCGCCAGCAATACAGGGTAAGGAGAGCAGTGTGGGGGCCCTGGTGTTTTCTGAGTCTGGAATCCACCTGGGTTTGCACTCTAGGCCGTGAGTAAGCGAAGGTGGCATCCAGCCCCGGTCTTCATCCAACTGCTGCTCTGCCTCTGCCACAAGGCCAGAACTGGGCCAGGGTTCCACGGGCCCCGAGGGAGGCAGGCCTTGTAGACTCGGGCTCCCAGGGGTTGAGATGACTGGTCTCGGATCACAGAGCAGGTGGGGAGGAAAGCTGGGCAAGAACATGGACATCCTGGCACTCAGCCCAGCGCTCTTGCCCTTGCCTCTCTGGCCCTGGCCCAGCCTGGTGAATGGCTGAGTTCTCAGTGGCGGAGACGTGGGGAGAGAAGGCCAAGGGGAAGGCCCACATAGCTGCTCAGGCACACCTTGAGGGAGACAGGGTGGTGGGCAGGGACTCACCCCCGCTCGTTCATTCATTCATCAGATGTCCTCATCTCCCCTTGATCACACCTGGGGTAGGGTCTTGGAGAGCTCTGGCCAAGCTTCAGTCACACCCGTGGAAAGCTCACAGCAAAAGTTCAAGGTTAAGGATCCCACATCTTGACTCTCAGACTCCTGTTCGGTCTGCTTTCAGCCTATCCCCACAGAGCTGTCCCTCCGCCTGTGGACCCACCATCAGAAATAAATCTATAGCTATGTCTGTAGCTTCCTCCTTCTCAGTCGGGGAGCCAGCCACCTCTTCCAGGAAGCTTCCTTTGACTACTTCCACCTTGACTACTGGAGGGAGTGCTCATTCTCCAGGCCCCCATAATCCCTAGTATTTCTGGGGGGCTGAAACCCATGGTGCTATCCTTGGCTCATGAAGCAACCTGGGATGAGGCACTTCCCTCTGGGCCTCAATCTTGCCTTCTGGGAAACGGGGCCACATTGACTTGCTTTGCCCTCGCCTCCCACTCTCCCCCACAGCCCCGGGGGTTGTCAGGAACACCAAGGTCAGAAGTGTGACACTATTTTGCCAGGTGGGTAGCCCGGTACTCTAAGTTTTAGTATTGCTTTTTTTTTTTTTGCAGGCACCCCACTCCCCACCCTGCCTGGCATCCCAGCCACTGCCCCTGCCCACTCAGCAATGATCCACTCAGTGATGACATGGGGCTGCAAAAGGCTGATGCAAGCTGGAAGGAGGGAAGGAAACAGACTCGCGTGGGGCAGGTGGAGCTCCACCCCCAGCCCCACGGGACTCCCAGCCCTGCTCGGGCCTCCTTGTTTGTACCTGCTGATGTAATCACTAGGCCTCCTAGGCTCAGGGCTCCGCCTGCTCACCCTGACCTCGGAGCCAGAGCCAGAGAAAGTGTGAGAGGGCCGCTGCCCCCACCACCACCATGATAGGGCTCTTCTCCAGGGAGGGAGGCGAGGCACCGCTGGGCTCCAGGGAGAGCTGAGGGGAGGAATGAGCCTGAAACATGGCAAGGAGAAGAGCACGGGCCCTGGAGGGAGCAGGACCCGGGTCAGCCCCAGCTCTGCCAGGGGGATAAAGAAGTCAGGAGGAAAAGACGCGGCAGGGGAAGTGTGGCTCCATGGAAGGAAATCACCGAAATAGTTCCCGCATGAGGAGGCCAGCGGCCTCATCTCCTGGGACCTGAGCTTATCTGTAAAATGGACATAATATCACTAGCCCAACAGTGCTCACTTCTCAAAGATGGGTGGGGCCAGAGGTGGAAAAGTGTGACATGACATTAAGGCATATGGATGGCTCAGAGGACCTGGGGACAGTGGTGGGAGAGTTCCCTCCAGGAGCCTGGGGGTGGGGCTGTGCTCTCTGCCTGGCCTGGCCCCAGGAGCCTCCTCCTGAGGAGGAAGGCATGGATGAGGAGCGCAGGGTTCCCCAGAGGCCTCCAAGGAGCCTTCAAAAACATGCAGGTGGTGAGGACAAGAGCCAAGACATGCTCCTGGAGACAGCATACAGCTGAGGGCCTGAGCCCAAGAGCCCAGGGTCTGGAGATGGCCCTGTCTCCAGACTCATTCTCAAACCTGGTTTCCCTGGAGATGCCTTTGCTCTTTCCCTGAGAAAGAGGCGGAGAAAAGAGCCTCATGCACTTCACGGGTTTCTTTCGTTAACGCTGAAGGCGCCTGAAAGATGGGGAGCCTGGTATGGGGGAGATATCCATCTCAGCTGCCCTCGACCCCGCCAGCCCCAGGAGACTGGGGTCACCTTTGGTTCTGCTAGGTTGCTGCGGAGGGACAGCGGCACTCCAATGGGGTGTCATGGGCTTCCCTGGCCACACAGACCCACCTTCCCTTCCCATGGCAGGTCACATGGGGAACCAGTGACAACAGCAGTTACAGGTCAGCCTGCTCCCAGGCACCACGTAGACGATTGACATCCAGCATCCAACTGAAAACTCCCAATAACCCTTGAGGCAGATACTCTTATGAGGATCCCTGGATTGTGGGTAAGGAGACTGAGGTACAGAGAGGCTAGGTAACTTGCCCAACGTCACAGGGCAGGGCTGTTGGCCCTTACATCTGGATCTCCCTGACTCTAAGCCCCTACTCACCAGCCTCCACAACGGTAGTTCTCAAACTGAAGCATGCACCAGGAACCCCTGAAGGCGGGGAGAAATCCAGGGCGCTGTGGCCTTCCTCCTCCACTCCCAGGGCCCCCCTGGAAGGTCCACGGTGGGGCCTGAGAACATGCGTTTCTAACACATTCCCAGGTGCTGCCATTGGCTCACTGCTTTATGCTCTCTTGCCTCCTGACAGAAACACAAAACACCTAGCACACAGAGTGGCTAAATGGAGTCGGCTCCCTTTCCCTGAGCTTCTGTGATTCAGCCGGAGACCTTCCAAAAAGAACCAGAGTAATCACATGGCAGCATGGGGCAGGCCACCTTAGCTTAAATCAGCTCTGGTGTGCCGTGCTAAGGATAATGACAGCCGTCCTCTGCACCTGAGTTCTGGCACATTCCTTAGCCTCTCGGGGCCTCAGTTTCCTTATCTGCAAAATGGGAGGGCTGAACACATTACAGACCCAAATTGCTCAGAGCGGCCTGCCGCACATCAAAAGGGCTTATCGAGGGTTAAGTTGTGTTTTTGTTTTTTTTATCATCGTTGTCATTATCTACATCATCTATATTGTCTTTCCAACAGCCCCATGAGGTTGCTCCATTGTTTTACCTGAAGTTGCTCAGCAGGTAACTTGTCCAAGTCACCAAGTGGTGGCGGAGGAAAGATCTGAAGCCAGGTTTGGGTGCCCTGTGGCAGGACATGTCCCCACAAGCAAAGAGAGATGCCTACTTCCTCCAGGAAAGATGGAGAGTTATTTTCTAATTTATTTTTATTTCTTGTTTATTTTCTTATTTATGTTTCCTGCACTTCCTTCTAGATGCCCTCACTCGGCCCACGGAATAACAGTGTCACTGCTGAAGGGAGAATGCCTCCAATAGGAAACTAGAGCTGTGTCGGCCACCCGTGCTTGGTGACCACAGCCACCCAGACTCCCCCCACCCCCGCATATGTCCATCTGTCCCCTGGTCTGCTCCTCCTTACTGAGCACCCTCCTCAAGGTGCAGGGGATGGCTCAGCATCGGCCACTGAGAGGGGGATGGTCACATGCTTCTCCTGAGACCCTCTTGCCCCCACATCCTCTGGGATCGCAAGTTCAAAACAATAGAAGCTTCAGGTTGCCCTTGACGTAAAGGTTTAGTAGGTGTCTAATTTTAGCTGAGAAATACTCGGCATTTTCCCAGCCGCCGCCACCACTGCCCTCTGCGCTGGACAAATGGCCTTGGTTTTCCTCCCCGATTGTTCTCAGCTGGGGGCTAGGGACTGACTCCTGCTCAGGACAATTGCCTTTGTGCCTGCTTCCGGGTGGTTCTTAATAACTCAGCAGAGAGAACAGGACAGCCCGGAGTTCTCAGCCTGGAGCTCTCGGCCCAAGCTCTGGGGCCCCTCATCATGGCAGCAGGGTCCTCACTTTACAGTTCAGGGTGCCCCCAAAATGTGGCACTTAAATAGGACTTACTGGTCACAGCCTCCTCAAATACCCAGAAGTGGTGGCAATAAAGTAGGTCTGTGGCCTACAGGGCTTCCCAGTGGACAGATGTGGATGCCACGGCCCAGAGAGGGTACAACTGGCCTAAGGTCACACAGCACTCTGGCAGAGCTAGGCCTGGACTGGAGGTCCACGGTCAAGGGTCAGGCGCTCTTTGCACCACGTGCAGGAGAAATCTCACTGCCGTCTATGCTTTCAGCAGTGTGGGGACACCTCAGAGCGTCAGACCTCAAGCTGCAAGCCCCCAGTGGAGACACGTGGAAGGCTGAGTCATCACCCCACTGCCCCCTCACCTGGTTGAGTCTGTCTGTCTCCAGGTTTCACGTGAAAGGATACCTCCTCAGAGAGCCCAGCCCTGCCTGCTCCTCCGAACAAGCCTGGGGCCCTGGCTCTTCCTCGGGTATTTCTTTTTCCTTACTGCCCTCGCCACCATTTTTGGTTATATACTCATCTGTGTATTTCCTTGTGGAATGCCTGGGTCTCCACCAGATCCTTGTCTCGCCTCAGGGGGCAGATGCACAGTGACAGTCACAACACTGAACCCCCTCTGCGGGTTTTGGGCCAGGGTTCCAGAGACCCTGCCGTGCCAAGTGAGGCTGGGGAAGGGTCCCGGGGGAGTGAACGGGGCCCCTGCGGCTACTTGAGCCACAGGATGGTTGCTCTTTGCCACCCAGCGTGGACATACTCAGATGTTCTCAGCAGTGGGAAGTCCTCACTGGCACCTGCTTACGTTGTGTGCCCACTGCTGACCCCCAGCGCCAGCACGGCACACAGTAGGTGTTCTGGAAGTGCTCTTTGCATGAATGGATGGCCCACCTGGGCTCCTCTGGGTCCTCTGCTCCCTGAGAAGGCACCTTGATTGGACCTCTGTCCCACCCTCTCTGTGAACGGCTCTGGAAGCAGGAGAAATGAGGAGCCTTGGGGAAGGCACCCAGGGCCCCAACCTGGAGGGCTGTTTGCTGGCCTTGCAGCCCCCAGCTCTGCCTGGCCCCCCACCACTCCAGCCGGGACCCAGCACGCTATAATTAGAGTCCTCCTTCCAGGCTCCGGTAATGAGGGGTGTTGGGTGCCAGCCGTAATTACAGCCTGGTTAAAACGAACAGGAGCCGCCTCCAAGCCAAATTACAAAGTCTGCAGCCGGACTCCCTCCTGCCCTACTCCCTTTTTATGGGGTTGGTTAGAGGGAGGGACTGGGAGTTTATGGAGAAGCCAGCTCAGGCTGGGGCTGCGGTTTCCGCACAGCAGAGAGCCACGGAGAGCCGAAAGTCTGGGCCTGCGATGCTCTGAAACTCTCCTTGAGCACCCCCTCCCCCACCTGGCCCTCATCAAAATTCCCAGGAAAAGCCCAGGTCAGGAGCGGGCAAAGAAACCAGTTCTTCCGACACCTTCATCAGCACCGCACCTTAGGGCTGAGCACTCAGTGTGCACAGCTGGCTTCTGTGGGCCCAGGCACCATCACCCCAACTTTACCAATCACAGTTCAGGTCTTAACACACTTGCCCTAAATCACAACAGCCAGTGAAAAGGAAAACCCAGGACTCAGGTCCACACCGGGAGAAGGTTCTGGAGCACGGGCACACTCCACCTTGCATAGGGTGGCATCAGAAAGGGCCCAGGAACCCCGAGAATGATGAGTTTTGGGAGTCAAGTCCTGGGAGGTTCAGTGAAGGCCTTCTCCCCCTTTTGGAGATGGAGAAATTGAGACTAATTTCCAGGGGCATCTCAGGATCCAGAGGCAGAGCCAGGATGAGGGAGTCCCTGGGATGGTGGACAGCATGAGGGTTAGAGAGAAAATCCAGTTCAGGTGCACACACAGCAGCAGGGCCCATCCTGAGGCTGTGGCAGACATCACTAATCAATGCCTGAAATCAATGCCTCAGACTCCTTCTCAACACAGGACACACTCAGCCACACCAATCAAGAGATGAAAAAAAAAAAAGGTTCTACCATCGCTGACTTGAACTGTCTCTACTCACCCCAACTTAACCCCAGGAGAAAATGGAGCCCAGAGAGCTGGGGTGACTTGGCCCAGTAATGGGTGGCTCTTACGTCTTCCTGACCAGCCTCCGTGACTGTGCATCGGCCACTCCCCCTGCACCCTTGGCACAGCCCCATGGACTCTGGGTCTCCAGTGTGGGAAAGACTCCAGAGACGCGAAAGCCCTCCCCGCCCCGACCCTACAGCCCCAAGCAGGCCAGAAGGCGGCCTTCCTAAGGGCCCTCAGAGGAGGCTTGGCTCACGGGTGGAGGGGTTCCCGTGCAGCAGTGGCAACCTCCGCGCAGGGCCCAGAACTGCCAGCATGCCCCTTTCTCCTCCCAGCCCGAAAGGCTGGCTCCAGCCACCGGCTGCCCACTCACCACGATTGGCCCATGGTGACTCAGTCTTCTGGGCTACCTCCCCCCAGCTGTTCTTCCGCCCCTGGCATCCCCCTGCTCTGACAAGCCTCTTCAATAGAGCCTTTGATCCAGGCTTTCCAGGCTCTTAGACCAGGACAGCCTCCAGCGAGGGGTGCTGGAGAGAGATGGGTCTGGGAGGACAGTGACCATGATGGAGCGGGCAGAGCCCTGGGATCCTCACTGTAGCGTTCCTGACTCCCCTAGCCTCACCGGGATGACCAAAGGCCCTGTGCTTAGAGGCCCTCCAGGGGAGGTGAGAAAGCTGCTGCTAAGATTTCTGGGAGGTGCCTGCCTCTCCCAGCACTGCCAGGCCTGGACCCGAGGGCATTTTCAAAAGGACACTTTAATTAGGGAACAGGGCGGACAGCCAGTGGGATTGGAGGCCACACCCGGTACCATCAGAGGCCTCTAAACGCCCCGGCCTGGCCTGCGTGTCTTGCCTCCATCTATTGCTACCTCCTCCCTAGAGTTGTGAGGAAAGCAAGGGGGGAGGGTGGTCCCTGAGCGCCTCTGCCTGTCGGCCCTACAGCGGGTCCCTGGAAAGAAACACCGGATATGTCAGATATGCTTCCTCAAGCTGAGTCTGGATCTCAGGCACAGAAACACAAGTGCTGGAGACAGCCGACAAAAACAGAGAAGCTCTCCTCTGGGCAGGAGGCAGGAGGAGTTCTGAGCCACCCCTGTGCTGGGCCGTGCAGGGAAGCGGGCCCTAGAGCCTTCACCCCTGACCCTGGGTGCCCCTCACCCCTCTCAACCAAAAGGGATGATGACAAAGACTGGTTTGTCCCCTGGAGGCTCTGGCTCAAACCCAAACCTCCCCTGGCACTGTGTTTCCACATCCAAGATGGGCAGACGTGCTGCTGGACCGGGGCTGGAGCACCCCACTGCAGGTCGTCTCTGTGCCTCAACTTCTCTATAAAATACAGAGATCCACAGGCATGTGCCAGGCCTGCCGTTCAGGTAAACCGTCACCTACATGAAGGTAACCAGCACGGGGTCTGGCTGGCGTGCTCAAAAACCTTGCTCAGGTTCAAGTCCCGCTCATACGTGAATGGGTTATGTGACTGTGCAAACCACTTCACCTCTGGGAGCCTCAGTTTCTTCATCTCCAGACGGCGTGAACGGTAGGGTCTGCTTATAGAAGTGAAAGTGCTTTATAAGCTGTAAAGGGTTGTCCAAGGCTAAGAACACTCACAATTCTTTTTCTGATGAACAGCTACACGGACCCTCCCTCATCCTACCCACGAGGTGAGCTGGGACATTTCCATCCCAACTTCCTACCCCGAGGCTCAGCCTATCCCGTCATCTGCCAGCTGGCTTGCGGACAGGTTGGTGACTGGCGGGTTCTTGGATGGGCAGGGGGAAGAGGGGCTTTGTATGTTTAGGTCTCTGGGGAAGAAGTCTTCACACACTGCTTGGCTGGCCACCAACCCCAAGAGAAAAGACAATGTTGGGTTAGGGTGGGGCAAGGGTGGTCTGGGGAGAAGATGGTCATGGGTGAGAGCCAGGTGGGCAAAACCTATCTTTGGTTCTTGCTCCCGCTTCTCAGAGGGAACTCCAGAGGTTTTTGGGCTGCCCCAAACTGTGTGAGCTTGGGTAAGTCCCTTCCTCTCTATGGACCTTCTTTTTCCTCTAAAAGGACACTCTCCAAGAGCACGGCTTATCCTGCTACTATGGGATGCTTGGAGTAGAGGGCTCCGGGAGAGGCACAAGCGAAACCAGCCCCTGCCCACAGCTCAGTGAGAAGCCAGGTGTCCTGTGGGACACAGGGCTGGGTTTGGAGGCACATCGTTTGCCTTCCGGACACCCACAAAGCAGGAGTGTTTGAAAGCACCAGGGCTTCGCTCCAGCTCTCCCAACCTGCAGGCCCCCACCTCCCATCCTGTGCTGGGCCAGCGGGTGGTCAGAGGCAAGCATGAGGCGAGGCATGGATCCCTCCAGCCTAGACCAAAGGTGGGAGCCCCGTCTGGAGCTGAGGACACCCACCTCTCACCAGGAGGACGAGGGCCCTTGCTCTCAGTGGAAAGAGCTCCCGCACCCAGGGCAGAATCTTTGCATCCAGAGCTATGGGATCTTAGGCAAGTGCTTTTCCTTCTTTGGGCCTTGATTTCTGCACCTGGAAAATGGAGCCGTGGGGAGTCCCTAGGTAACCGGGAGGAATGAGCGTGACTGTGTGTGGAACACTCAGCCCAGCCCCTGGCTCCAGGTGAGAGCTCACCAACGGTGCCCAGTTAATGCAGGGCCAACCTTGGAAACCTCCCTTCGGGTCCCTGGGCCTCTGTGCTGCATCTGGAAAGTGGGTGTCAGAACGTGGCCCCCCTGGTGCGGATCACACGTACGACAGGCTTCGGCACAGGCCTGGTGCACTGTGGGAGCCGCTGAGGCCGGGCGAGCTGGCAAAGCTCCCCCACACACCTGGCCGCGGCCCGCCCCGGCTCCAGGGAGGGAACAGAGCCTCGTCTCTGCCCTGCAACAGACGCAGGTTTTCTCACTTCTGGCTGTCAGGCCACAGATGGCTGCTAGGTCCCCAGCCAGGGGCAACACCTTCCACACCCACGCAGCACCTCGGTTCAGCACCTGGCGTGCAGAGGCGGGAGCTCACCACCCAGTCCGGGATGCTTTCCAGCCTGGGTCTGGAGGGCAGCCCGGAGCCCGGGGTGGTGGCCTTGATTCTGCCCATTTCACAGACTAATAAACACATGACCCAGGCGCTAGCCACCTAATGTGACTAGCCCGGGTGGCCTGACGGGGAAGGGGGTCCCAGGGTGACACAGGGGTCTTTAGACACCGATTTGAGGTCAGCAGCGACTCTCAGCCCCAATTTCCCAGTTCACCACCTATTAGTGGTGAGCAGAGTGGTTCCACTTAACAGGGAAGGAAAGGGAAGCTCAGAGGTGAACGGCATGCCCGGCTCAGAAGCTGGGGTGGCGGTGAAGCTGGGGTTTGAGACCAGGCTCTTCCCTTCCTACTGTAAGGCCAGGCATGCTGGCCGGGAGATGCAGGGGGAGAGGAGCAAGGCAAGATCTCAGGGTGCAGCTGACTATCCTCCTGCTAGTCCCTTTGTGACTAGCAAAGAACCTCAGGGAGCACTTGCCAATTGACAGAGGAGATCCAATGAGGCATGGCTTTCCAGGGTTCCCCTTTAACCTACCCCTGCCAGGATGGTCTATACTGGCTGTTGGACTCCTCCTCCTGCTACTGGGGCTATCCCAATTCTCCTTAATCTACTTCCTTAATCCTGTGCTCCTCAGTCTCCCTGGACTGGACTGGCCCCCCAACTCCACATCCTCTGCTTTGCTTCACAATCTATGCTTTTTTCAAGGCCTTCCTTTCCACATCCCTGGGCTTCACACTGGCTGGAATGTTCTTGTGACACCACAGGGAGGCAGGGGACCTGGGCTCTTGTCTCTGTGCAGTAGTCAACTGCTGTGTGACTTTGAACAAGTCCCTGACCCCCTCTGGGCCCCTGCTTGCTCATCTGTCATTGAGGGGTTAGGTGAGAAGTCCTGATGTTCTATGAATATCAAAAGCCACACCAAATGTTCAGGCTGGTATGCTGGTGGACATCTGGGACCTTGGGCTCCTGGCTCACCTCCTGGCTCCCCACTGGGGCCCTGGAGAAGCTGGTCCACGGACGGAGCTGCCAGGCAGGGTCATCCTCTGCACCTCTGAGTCCCCGGCTGGGCTCCATCTGCTTTCTCAGAGCTTCCTGTATGCCGCGGTCTCGGGCTTCTGCGCGACTTCCCTCTGTTCCCCGTCCTGTCCTCACCCTCAGGCAGCAGAGGTTGCCCCTGTCACTGGAGCCAACACCGGCAGAATTACTTCCCTCTGTGCTGGGCTTCCATTAGTCAGTAAGTACACCAGACCCAGGCGAGGCAGCCATAAATCACCGGGGCTCTGTCTCCTGGCCCCGCTGCTGACAGCCCAGGAGCTGTGCTGGCTCAGCGGAGTCTCCCTTCCTGGAGAAGCCGGGCCGGGCTGGGGGGCTATGTGAGGGGCAGTGGTACAGGGTACGGCAGCACAGAGCCATTGGTCCAGCCAC
>PITA01000506.1:46655-270815 GCA_004023965.1 Spilogale gracilis
GAGCATAGCTCTGTAAAAAAACCCATCTTCCCTATGGTGGGGAAAGACGGCCTGCTTGACTGTCTTTTACTTGATTCCCTTTTGCAGCTGGACGGGTGTATGTGGGGGGCAGGCCTTTTGCTTGGGATCCAAACTGCCACAGGTAAAGTCAACCAATGCCAGCAGAGCTCACGGTCGACCCTGTCTGAGGAGGGTGAGAACTCAGCCTGGCCGGCGGAGTCCAGGAGCCTCTGGCACCCTCGGTGAACAAAGTTTGGCTGAGAAAATTAAATGAGATCACAGGGGTGAGATTAAAAGAGCAAATTGCTTTAAAGCGCTTCCGCTCATTCCAGATCTCACTGCAGATGGATGGCGCTAATTACCAACGAGGAGTGGCCCGCTTAGTAAAGCAGGTCCCTAGGGGCCCCCAGTGTTTCTAAGTTAGGGACTCTAGAAGCCAAGGCCCTGATCTCTTTTTATCTCCAAGTCACATTCCCTTCCCCCACAGTGAGGGGCAGCTGTGTGTCCCGCAATGTGTCATGTCTGGAAAATACTTTTTGCCATCTTTGGAGTATGGCGACTTGGGGATAACTCTTGCTCCCAACCCACAAAGCTATGTGGCCACGTGGGTCAAGGACAGCATGGCTTCTCTAGAATTTCATCCTGGGAAGCTCTCCCGAAGTGCTCAACCAAGCTGTGTGCACGGAGATGTTCACAGCAGTGCTATTTACCAGGGAGCAATACCCCATATGGGGGAACCGGTGGAATCAATTACACTATGTCTATCACATGTATGTGGGTTTCTGAGGTGGGAACAGTGCTAAGTAGGAAGTCTACACAATCACATGAGAAAGGCTCATGCAATCAGGTGAAGCGAGGAGACCTGAGCATGACGTAAAGCACTGACTTTGATTTCACCATAAAACAAACCAAAGCCTGAGCCTGGAAGAAGATACAGGAGGAAAGACACTAATATAATGTGAAAGCAGTGGCTGGGTCAGGGGGCGGGATTATGGCTGCTGCTTTATTAGACCTCTCTTTCCCGTTATGTGGGGCAACATGGCAACATTATCTGGATGATATAAGCAAGCAAGCTAACAAATACCTCTTGGACCCAGACGCACTGGGTCCAGACTGGGGAGAAGGCTAGAGCTGGGTCTTTCACAGAACCTCAGGGATTCTAACAAGTGCCCTTCTAGGCTCATGGACAGCCTGGGGGCTGGGAGCCGGTGGGGGCCAGAGGCCATCCACCCTGCCCTGTGCACCTGTTGCCCCAGGAAGGCCTCTCTGGGGATGTCCCATTGTTCTTTGGCCTGGAGGAAGAGGGGGGCAGGGAGAATGGTTGGTTCCAAAGCCAGGAAATAAATCTCCCCAACCCCGCCTCTCCATTCAGGCCAGCTTATTGATGGGAACCCAGGGGGCCTGGGGAGAGCTAGTCACCTTCCCAGGATGCATGAGAAAACTTCCCTGTGCCGGGCCCATGGCGTCTTATAGACTCTGGGGGCCCATCCTGGAGGCTTCCTCTGGCTATTTCCTGGCGTTGTCGACCCCACGCCGCCACTGCAGCAGGACGCCAGGCGCCCACAGATCCAGAGCCAACTCGCACCCCTCCCCTTTTGCCACAGCCCACTGAGACCCAAGCCTTTGGGCGGGCAGGATGATCTTCATGGGCCTTATGGGATCTGATAGTCTGTGAAGAGAAGAGATCCCCACCAGCTCCCCTAGGACACACCCTGCCACATGAGGTATAGAGAGCCATGGACATTTGCATATAATTTACATCAATTTGATAACCACCTGCTATCCTAGAAAGAGCACTGAACCAAGAGTCAGAAACCCTGGAGTTCAGTCCTAACAATACTACTAACTCGATGTGACCTTGAGCAGATTTCTGTCCTCTCTAGACATCAGTCTCCTACCTGCTGAATGGAGACTGCACTGCTGACATGATATGGTAAATAAGGATACACATGGAGCAGGGAGGGGGTTCTTGGGAAGCCCCTCTCATGCTGTAACCCCCACCAGCCACAGGACCTGCCTGAATCCCTCCTGGAAGACATTCCTGAGACAGCTGCTCTAGCCTTTGGGCACCACCGCCCCCTCCCCAACACACTGGTGCTCACCTCTCACCCCCAGACTATGGGGGTCCCTGGGGAGGCAGAGTGCTCACTGCCCTACCCAGCACTCCTGCCCCCTCCCCCTTAGCAGCCCTTGGGGAAGCCCAGCTTCTGACCGCCTGAAAATGCTGTGAACCAGGCGCTAGGGAGCTTGGCAGGGCCCCAGGGAAAGGAAGGCAAAACCCAAGCTGTCCAGGGATTGAGTAAACTCAGCCTATGCGCATGCGTGTGTGTGCACACGCACGCATGCACACACACCACTCCGCCCCTGTAGCCTGGACCAAAACAGTGCCGCTCCCGGCACGTGCTGTTCGGGCTGTGCCTGCGAGCCTGCCCATCTGCTGCGGGCAGGGCCCGGGCGACGGATGAGGGGCTGGTGGAAAGCACGCCTCGTCTCTGGGAAGTGTCGTTGCTGCTCCTTGCATCAGGATCTCTGGGGCATGGTGCCAGGGGAAGGGCCGAAGCTCAGGCAACTCTCTACTTCGGCTCCCGGGCTTTGGCATCGCACAGTGGGGTGGCTAAGATGGCCTCATTGTGGGGTGTGGCACTTCTGACAGTCAGTGCTTTGGGGGTGCCCCACGCCCACAGCTGATGAGGGACAGGGTGTGGGGGAGGAGTCTGGGCACAAGTGCAGAGGCCAAGAGCTAAGATGGACAGGGTGGAAAAGCCCTTAGATCTCAGGACCCCACAGCCTGGGCTCTTCCCCAGCTCACCTGCCCTGGAGTTCTCCAGGAAAAGCCCCTATTCTTCCCAATCCCCATCCCTCTTCCCTGCCTGCCTCTGCTCCTGTGGGAAGAACAGAATGCCAGGGTCTGACTGGTTGTCTCTGGAATGTACCAGAATGCTTCCAGTGCCTTCACGCTCCCCAGAGGTCACAGGTGCTGTCTAGTGAGGCAAGTCCCCAGGAAGGGCTCTGGCCCGGGGCGAGTCACTCTACCTCTCTGAGCCTCCACTCTGAATGAGAGAGAGGATGCCTATCCCTTGTGTTGTTCTGAGTGCTAAAGGAGGTGATTTAACACAAGCTCAGCACAGTGCCCAACACACAATAAAACCTTAAAATCCGCCAGTGGCTGTTACTATTAGCAACCTCTCGGAGCCTTGGTTTCCTCTTCCGTACAATGTAATGCAAGTCCTGCCTTCACAGGGTGACTGTGACTAGAAAGAGGTGAGAGGTGGATGCATGGTGCCAACAGGAGTGGGCACGGCGAAGGGCATGAGGCTGTGGCTCTGGGACTGATGCCGGGCCCCGGTACAGGTCAGTCGTGCCCGCCCTCCTGTGGAGCCACGGACGGGAGACACGTACTGTGCCAGGTGCTCTGTCACGGTTTCTGCCGCCCCAAGCCCAACGTCATCCCATTTGATGGATGAAAATACAGAGGCCCGGAGAGGGCAACAGACTGGGTCATGGTCACAGCACCCGGCAGGGGAGCAACTCTGAAGAAACTAGAGCCAGGGAGCTTAAGTTCAAGATTCAGGGGCCACTGAGAAAGCAGTAACTGCTTCCCCATTTTTTTTTTTTTTTAAGTACAGACATTTAGAAACATATTGTAATCTATAGGATACTTATTTTAACCCGGATCACACAGCTCACTCTTCCATGAAGGGGGAAAAAGCACTCGTTCATGTTGTTCTAAACTCAACTACATGTCACTTGACGTACTTACAAAGCCTGCACACCTCAAGCAGCAGCCTTCCAGAAAAGTCTAGTCAATCTGACAGCAAATGAAATGACAGGCTGGAAATACACACCCCTAGCCTGTGGAATTTTTTTCGAGGGGGAAAAAAAAAGCTTAAAGAAAAATAAATAGCATCCTTATTTCTTCCCTGCCTGAGCTCCCGTGTAAGACTGTCACATGAGACTCTCACAGGACAGGAGTTCTTTCTTGGTTCCTTCATCCCTTTGTCTGCCCAGGATGGTGTGTGTGTGTGTGGGGGGGGGGGGGTCGGATGGAGAAAGAACTCATCAGGGTCTTTGCAGGGACCCTCTGCACCTTACACCACTTTGTCTGCGGGTGTGTGCAGCACAGGGGAGAGATGGCATTTAAAAGTGAACTTATTACAGTGCAGGCCACCTTCGCAACACAAAGATGAAACCCCACAACAGGGTCCATCTCCCATCACAGGGCAAATGGAAAATTGCTCTCGCAGATGCAGAGGTGTGTTCTCTGGCCTACGAAGTCTCAAGGCCAGGACGACTGCTGGAAGAAAATCCAACTTGCCTTTAAATGCCATCTACAGAGAGTTTCTATCACACCAACTGCCTAGGACATTAAAGGGTAAGAGGTAACAATTTAAAAGTTTAAAAACTGCATGAAAACAGTGAAGACTGTGGCTATAGGGAGCAGGCAGACATATGGTCAGTGTGTCTGCCAAGGCTCCCCTGAACTGCCCCTAGGTCCCACGGATCAGCCAAGCAAGGATGAGCCTTGCCAGGGGAGAAGGCAAAGAAGTGTGTGAGTGTCTGAGTGTGTGAGTGTTTGCATATATTTGGGAACACGTGTACATGTGGTGTATGTGTTTCAGCGTGTTTGTGAGTATTGTAAAAACAAGTGAAAACACATGAGAATGTGCTGGAAAACTCCTGCCTTCTTTACTCTGACTCTCTTAGGAAGCGCGAGCATTCTCTAATCATTAAACCAAGCAACGGGATGACATCTGACACAGTACCCGTCTCTGGCTCCCTGGCTCCGTATCAGTCTCCTCGGAAGATTGACTGGAACCCAGACGGCCACACCCTGGTAGGATGGCTGCCACGGCTGAGCCCATGACTGTTATCAGGAGTGGCTCCCAGCACTCTCCCCAGCTGAGCCTGAACGCTCAGGATCAGCACAGCTCCCGGAAGTCAGGGGTGGCAGGCAAGAGGACGTCCACCCACCCTCCCCGAACTGGGTGGTCTCTGGAGTTCCTTCTACCTCGAGGATACACTAAGCATCCCCCCCTTCAGTGTCTCCTAGATCCAGACCTGTGTTAGAATCTAGGGGTGGGGAGCAGGCAGAGAAGGAAGCTCTGCTAGAGGGAGAAGTACAGCCTATGCTCTTGTGCTAGGAGTCAGGAGGGGGATAAGCCTTCGCGCAGCCGGGAGAGAGTGGTAATGAGGCTGCAAGCGAGCCCTGGATCCAGGATGCAAATACGGGCCTCAGGGCCACCAACTCCAATCCCAGGCCCAGAGCAGGTGGCAGTTTCCAAACAAGGCCGGCTGTGGCCCTAGAATTCTTCCGAGTGTAACACATCAGGCAGTGACCCCCCACCTGGCAAACAGCCACCGGAGATGAACTGTTTTTGCCACTGCTGCCCTAGACTTTAATGTATGGGCTGCAGGACTAGGGAGACCAGGGCAGGCTTCCTGGGAGAGGCAGGAATTAAGATGGGACTTGAGAAGCACCCAGACCCCCAAGCCAGACCAGATAGATGAGGAAGAGAAAGAGGCCAGGGCAGGGAGAAAAGCGATGGTGGGGGTTCCCAGGAGAGCCCTGAGAGGCGCACACATGCTAAGGCAGGGAGCATCTTGTTTGTATAAAGCAGAATAGCTAGAAGGTCAGGACCATCCTGGGAGCCAGGTCAAAGGAACTCTGGGGTTTGACCCACTGGCACTGCCCCCTCATTAAAGGCATCCTGGGAACGGAGCCTGGAGCCCCCTCAAGGTAGGCCTTAGGCAGCTGGGAGGCCTGGGCTCAGACCCAGTGCCCCACAGGCTCCTAATGCCCCTGCTGGCTCAGGGGTGGGAGATGCCTGTGCCACAGTAGTCTCCAAGCGGGGCAGGAGACACCCGTGGCCCACGCATTTTCCACCTGGCTCCACTGGACTGTTCTTCTAACCTCCCTGCTCAGGGAAGAAAACCACATCTCCACCCATCCCAGGTAGCAGGGGGACAGTCTTGAGTACCAGAGAGGAAAGAGAGAAATCTGCACCCCAAAAGGCCCCATGGACACTGGGATATGCGGCCAGTACCCTATGAGGGACTTTTCTAGGGGACTCTAAGTACTGTCCTGCAACCTAAGAAACAGTCTTGGTTTTCCGTCTGTATAATGGGTTGCTCCCACCAACTGGAAGTCTGCACAGCCCACTGGGCCACCTGCCTTCTAGCCACCTTGTGCTTTAGGGGTTGTGGGGGACAAACAGGGAGTGACGGAAGGGAGGAACCGTGCTGGGGGGCTCTCCTGGAGTTAGGGATGCCAGCTGGAAAGCCACACCCTCCAGGACACTGCATCCAAAGAGCCTCGCTGGAAACATGGTATCAGCGTGGAGCTACGACGTACCTTCCCACAGGGCTAGGAGCCTGTCTCAGCTGACACGCTCAGAAACATACACTCACACATAAGAACACTGCCCCCTTCACTACTGTCCCCAACCCCCGGGAAGCCCTCAGCCCTTGACTGGAGGGGTGGCCGGGAGCTGGCAATCCCGAATGGGCTCCCCTTGGCAGCCTGGCTGTGTCAGGGCAAGGGCCCAGGCTGCCTGCTGTGCCCAGGCGGGAAGGGTCTGGCACCAAGACTGGCAGCCCATCAGAGACGCCTAGAAGCAGTCTGGAGCCCGCAGTCTGGGAGCGCGGTGGAGAGGCAGCCATGATCTTGTTGCTTTTGTGTGTTCAACCCTGGGCTCAGTCAGGCGCCTGTGTGGAGCTGCACAGGGAGGACAAAAACTAGGGCACAGAAGGGTCCCCCAGAACGCCATCTGGATCCCACCCACCTCTTTACCGGAAGGAGTTATGCTGGGGACCACCGGGCCAACTGATGGAAACTTGTCTGTATATGTAGAAATAAGGAAGGCTGCTGGCGCGTGTGCTTTATGCCTGGGCTGTGTGTGTGTGTGTGTGTGTGTGTGTGTGTGTGTCCCCGTCCGTGACCTCTGCCTCGGTGTAGACGCCTATAAGTGGGTGCCTGTCAGCGATCCCTGTGAGCTCAGGCAGCCTCCCCTGTGCCCACATGAACGTGTAGACGGGGCTGTGCAAATGCGCATTATAGGAGCTGCTTTTAAAACAAAGAGCTTGGGTTGCAAAGGAAAAGAAAACGATGAGATTCTTAAGAACATCAAGTGCAGCAGATACTAGCCGGTCTACTGGGGGCTGTTACACTGACCGCGTGTCCATTCTGCCTAATACATAAATTACTAATGTAAATTAAAGGATAATTGAAGCCCTTTAGGCCCAAATATTTAAATTATTTAACAGGCAGTAGAGAATGGGAGAAAAAAGGAAGAGCTGAGTTTAACACCCAGAGAAAAAGTGCCAACTCAGGGGAAGAAGGGGAGGGTGGGCCTCCTGGATGGGGGTGAGGATGTGCAGGTCCCCAGAGGAACCTGGGCAGGGGAAGGCCCCCTCCTGCTCCAGGACAGCTCTCTGCACTGTCTGTATGGCCTCCCTCCGTCCCTTCCTTGCTCCTCTCCAGTGGCAGCCTCCCTGGGCATTCCTGCTTGGGTAGGTGCTGCTGAGGCCAGAGGCAAGGCTGCCCGCCCAGGAGGATGGGGGAGCCTGACTGTCTCTGCTCAGAGGCTCTGACACCAGGAGAGGAGAGCGGGTCCAGGGGCTCGGAACCCTCAGACTGGTCCCCAGGGTGAACCTGGCACCTCTTCCCCTAAGATACACACCTGGCAGGACCATGCTAAGAGGGCCTGCAGGGGGTCACTGAGTCCACCCCTTGTTATACAGAGGACAAGGGAGATAGACACAGGAGGGGGGAATCAGCAGCTAGCCAGAGGCAGAGGTGGTACTCCCCATCTTCTCTCTTATTCCCTGAGGCCTTGAAAGGGACTTTCCGGACACGGTAAGACCCCAAATCAGTAGGGAGACTTACTTCCCTGGCACCAGACACCCAGGCAAACCAAAGGAAGCCTTCGTGTGTCTTTCCTAAGGCCCTCTGTCTGATGTCCAGAACTTGCTGCCTGGTTTCTCACCGACCAGAATGGCGCAGAACTCCCCACCACGGGGAGGTTCTAATTTGGGGGGTATGGTCATGGTTCATGTCCTTGCCAGGACCTGGGGGGCTAGGGGAGCAGAGGTAAGGAAGATCCAGTCTTCTCAGGTCCCTGAAACAGCTCTGCTGGGCTGGGGATGGGTGTCAGATTAGAAGCACAGAGGGTCAGGGAGCTCAGAGGGTGAGGCCCTCAGTGGACAGTGGCTCGTGTGGGAGCTCGTCCAAGAGCACAGCCCTCGGTGGGAGAGAAACAAGAGAGGCCTGTTCATTCACCTCTCTTCTCCAGCATGTTCCTGGGGCGAGGTGGTGGGGACCTGCTAGGAGTGGCTGGCCGGAAGGAACAGTGCCTTCTCCATAGGCCCCAACCCTCCGTTCAGGCCTAGGTCCAGCCGCACCTCCTCCAGGAAGACTGCCTGGTGTGCTGGGGACGTATGACCTCTTTGTTCTCAGATACCACGAGCACCTTTGCAGCAGAAACCGACCTTTACTATCCTTCATTGTCCTGAGGAATCATTGCCAAACAGCTGGAGCTCAGTAAATATTCAGAGATGAGCTTCCTGGACAACCCTGTTGGGGCCTGGACCTGCCTCTGGCGGACAATTAGGGCCATTGATGGTCTTATTTGGTTTGTGCTAGAATCTGGGGAAGGCTGGAACTGGGCCTCCTCTGGCACCGGGGTCCTCTGAGCAGCAGGGCAGGAGCAGATGGGCTGGGGAGGGCCTCAGGCCAGGTCCCTGGTCACGCAGGGAATTGGCCAGGGAGGATGGATGGCACGGGGCCCAGCCCTGCCACTGTAGAGCACCAGGGAGCTGGGGTGCTCAAGAAGCACTCTTCGTGGAAGACTGCTGGCCCACGGGCTGCACCTCTGGGTCTGGGCCTTAGTCTCACTGATCCTACACTGAAATACTCATGGCTTTTCTCCCTCACAGGGCAAGCATGGGAGCGGAAGCATGGTGCTTGGGAAAGGGTTTTGACAAGTACAGAATGCTAGGGTGATTACATCCCTCCCTCTCCTCTCCTCTCCTCTCCATCCGCTCACTCACCTGGCCACTCACCCATGATTACTAAGGTTTAATGGGCACCTGTGACACATGATGTGGTCACCGTCTGTGGAAGGAGCCCAAAGTGCCCACAGTGAGGTCCTTGTCTGGGTCCCACCTCCTCAAGAAAGTCTCCCCTACTATCCCGAGTACCATCCCACTAGGGACTTAACTAGGCCTGCGAGCCATCCCTCTAAAAGGAACCTCACCACCTTGCTAGGACCTCCCCTTCACACCCCTCAGAATCTCTCCCCTCCCTGGCTGCCACACCCTTCCCTGCCACCCCACCTTATCCAGAAAGGGACTCCTGTCAGCTCTGTTCTTTCTGAAGAATAGAAAGGGGCAGCCTTTGTGAGCTGGTGGTCTCCTGTCCTGGGGTCAGATTTCCCTTAACCTTCCAAAGGTGGTTGTCTCATCTCCCCATTTAAGCCACCAAGTTAGCTGCCTGAAGTTAGCCCAAGCCTGGGTATCCACTGTCCCCACCCCAAGCCAGGATGCCATGCCTTCCACGAGCACTCACTGAGAGACGTTAAGGCTCCACCCATGTCGGGCTGGATAGCTGACAGAGCCATCACATGGCTCCTTCAAGGCAAGTGGAGCTGACATTATCTGCTCTATTTTCATAGGAGGCAGGGCCTTGGAGACACAGGAAAACACAAATTTGGGCCACCCCCTTGAAGAGCCCAGACCTCCAGGGGACATAGAGGCCCACGCCAACCTCTAGAGGGCCCAGGGTAGGGACTAACAGGAGCCCAAGAAGCAGACAATAGGGCTGGCCCAAGACCCCTTCGTTATGCTGTGTGGCCAGGCCGGGTTGTTACCTCACCTGCTGCCCCTCCTGGCTGCCAGAGGTTGGGTGACATTTCAAGACCCCCTCCACTCGCCGACCAGGGGCTAGCTGGGCTATCTCTTCCCTCAGCCCACCCGGATGGGCAGTTCAGGCTCCAAGCACCAGGGGCTTAGGATCTCCTAGTCTGTACCATTAAGACCCTACCTGGGTTCTCCTGATGGCAAGGCCCCCACCCCCACTCCGAGTCAGCTCCTATAACCTCTCAACAAGAAGCCCAGCCTAGTTACTTTTCAAATCCGAAGCAGGTATGAATCACCTGGGATCTTGCCGGAATGCAGACTCGGATTCAGGAGGTCTGGGGCAGGGCTAGGACTTTACATCCGTAACAAGCTCCGTGGTGATGCTGGTCTGGGGACCACACTAGGAGTAGCAAAGCTCTATGGGGCTCCCTGTGTGGAGCCCCTAGCTTCATGACACTTCAGAAATATCCAGCCTCAGCTTCCTGGAGGGCCAGCGTCACAGAGGACACGTCATGTAGAATCAAAAGAAATCTTTTCAAAAGTGGTCCCTGAGGGTGGGGGAGCAGAGGTCAGAGAGAAGAGAGCCTGGGGACAATAGTGAATAGAGTTGGGATTATTTCCTGAACTCTGACTCCTCGTGGGAACAGGGTTATGAAAAGCTTTTCTTAAAATGGTTATTATTTAGTGGGCTGTCCAAAATAAACACACACACACACTGCACGGAGCCAGGCAGGAAGTGAGAAACATCTGGGAGACATCTGGCTGCCGGAGAACTGGGAAGCTGGTTGAGGGGGCGGGGCAGAGAGAGCTGGAGATGGTCTGTGGGCCGTGATTGCCCACAGATGCACACGGCCACGCCAGTGGGACTTGGGGCACGCGTGCACACACATGTATACTCTCTCTCTCTCTTCTCTCTCTCAAAGCAGTCCCAGTGACCCGCAGGATCCTTGCTCACAGCGGGGCCAGAGAACACAGGTTCTCGGAAGCGGACATCCTTGCTCTCAGCATCTGCCCTCCCTCCTCCTTCTCCTCCTCCTCTTGGACGTTATTATATTTATGACTACCTCTCTACACAAGCTGAGTGTTTTCCTTCCACCTGCTGCCTGGTTCTCCTAGAAAAGCAGCCACAGGAGGTAGACAAAGCCCTGGAGCAGACATCAGGAGAGCTGGGGGGCCCTCCTGCCTTGCCCTGAGCAAGGGCATGACCTAGGGCAAGCCTGAAAGCTCCTTCAATTCTCAGTTTCCTCCCCTGAAAAATGAGATGTGATTCTCCTGCCTGGCTCACTGAGGAGAGAACATTAGAGAAAATTCATCCAACTGATTTTGCTGCAAGCTTTCTGCAGTGCCAGGAACCTGCTGGGTGCTGGGTGTCCTTTTTGGAGATGAGGATTCAAGCCCCAGCATTCAGGTTTCAGGCATAGCTGCAATGCCCGAGTGGTCCCAGGATGCGAGTGACCCACTCCCTGCAGGCTTTGGCCCAGGTGATCAGACTTGCTGCAGCCCACGAAGGTTGGGGCTCGAAGAGTCCTGATGGGGCACCGGGGCACCCCTTACTCTTTTTGTAAAATGAGTGATGTGCAGAGGAGACTTGAAGGGCAGGCACCCTGCATTATACAATTCTGTGTCCCCAAAGCTGCCTGGCCCAGGACCGGTCATAGAAGAATAGGTAGATGGTAAACAGACAGAGCAACGGCAGGGTTGGGAAAAGGGCATGGCCTCTGGAGACAGACAGAAACTTGGGTACAGATCCTGGTGCTGCCAACACTTGCTGTGTGTCCTCTGGCTGGTGACACCACCTCTCTGGGCCTCAGCATCCTCAGCTACAGAATGGGGAGTACAATGCTTAGCTGACGCAGCCTGACAGCTCAGGTCCCTCACACGGTGCCCGCTGCTCAGTTAGCACTCAGTGAATGTTGTTACTACCAGGCACGGATGAGACGGGGAAGATCTGAAGAGCGGCCGCCACCATGTGTGGTCCCCAGTGTCACAGCGGCTACTCTTCTCTCTGTGCAGAGGGCCTTCTTGAGACAAGCCGACAGACTTCCAGCCCGTCCTGGCCTCTCTGATCCTCCTGGCCTGGCCATTTCCAACCCCAGGGTGGGAAGGGGTCTCTGAGGAGCCCCTCCGAGCAGCAGGCAAAGGACTGACTCCGCGGCAGGATGCTGACGCTGTACTAGACACACGATGGATGGTGTCTTCCCAGAACTTCGAGAGCCGCACCATCCAACACGGCTGCCACCAGCTATTTAATCTTTAATTAATTAAAATGAAAAATTCAGTTCCTTAGTTGCACAGCTGTATTTCCCGGGCTCAGCAGCCTAGCGTGGCAGGTGGAAGACACGGCCGTCACTGCGGGCCGCTCCTCTGGGCCTCCCGGAGCGCCAGGCCACGTGTGAGTACTTTCTTAGGAGGCAGGAACTCCAGGGGCAGGATCTTGTCTTCCATTCCTGTGACTCCGGGCCAGCCCCACCTCCTCTCTGCACTGTAATCGCATCGGAGGTGATGTGCGAGATCACAGGGCCAAGGCCCCCGCTGTTATTATCCCCATTGTTAGAGGCTTATTATTAAGATTAACCTGGCCTCGATGCCCTCGACTGGCCCAGGAGCACCATTATGATCCCATGTCCTTGGGCGGCACTTAGAGGCTCAGGGCCTCGACTTGGGCTTTGGTAATGGGAGGCTCCTTCCAGCTCTGACAGCCTGTGATTTAAAGATAGAGATCTCCTGGTGCAGTGCCAGGTGGAGAAGACGGCCAGTCTCGTGTCTGGGTGCCTGTTACTATGGCTGCTGTTCGAGTCCAGCCCCTGCTCCCAGGGACAGAGCTCACTTCCCCTGCCTGCCTTCCCCCCGCTCATATAATACAGGGCCACCACCGGAGCCAGCATGAACCTTGGACGTGGTCAGCCACCAGGTTCCATGACGCAAGCCTCTGACCCCAGAGGGGTTTGAGGAAGCCTTGGCAACAAGCCAAGGCAATGTCTGGGACGTCTGCGGGGGGCTCCTGCTGCAGTGATGGTCTCTCTAGGGGGCCCCTTGGGCACTTGTGGCCCACCAGGCTTCTTAAGGAGGCTTAGGCAACTTCTCCTCCAGCTAAAGCCAATCACAGCTAACTGAATCTCAAGAAACAGGCTCAGAGGGCTAGAGAAGGCAGCCAGGCATCACGGAAGACCCGGCAGCAGTGCGATGATTATGGGGTGGGGTCTGGAGGCACGATGCCAGAGTGGGCCACCCCAGCTGGCCATTCGGCTTCTCTGGAAGACGGGGACAGGATTCCTGCCTAAAGAGCCTTTCAGGATGAATGCGGTCAATGCACGCAGAGTGCACGGAATAGTTCCTTGCATCCAGGGGCCACTCTGATGGCGGACTCAGAAACAGCCAGCCCCAAGGCCAGAAAATCAGAGACTCGGGGACCCCCCGGCTGTAAAAGGGAAAGCAGACTAGCAGGTCATCCTGAACCCCCTCTCCAGGCGGGAGCCCTTACCAAAGTTGTCTCTGGCTCTTGGGGACGGGTACCCAGGAGCCTCCCTCCTCTTAACTTCTAAGGGCCATCAAAGGAACTTTCTTCTGATTTCTCAGCCACGGGCATTCTCAGGCTAGACAGCCTGGCCAGAAATATCAAATACGCCTTCAGCTTGCCCCAGTTCCCATATTCCACCTGGTCTCCTAAGAAAGGAGACCATGTAGTAGGAGAGGGAGGGGGCGAGGGGGCATGTGGGAGGGCAGGAGGGGGGTGGGTATCCTCTTGGGTCAGAGACAAGGCAGGCGTCTGATGGGCAGGGAGGAAGTCGTTGTTGCTGGCCTTTGCTTGCTGTGACCCTAGCAGGAAGCAATGCGTGGGGCCCGCAGGAGGCCGGAGTCAGAGGGAGTAGAAGGCAGGACGAGGGGTAAAGCTGGCCCTTCCAGGCTGGCCCTGTGCCCAGAGGCAGGCCACATGCACCAAATCTGTGGCTGGTCCCGTTGCTTTCTGGGGGCCCTGGCCATGCCCCAAGAGCCTTCCTTCCTTACTGGGGATAGTCAGGTCCTGGGCAAAGGGGAATTTAAAGCTCAGCAGGTTATGTCAGCAAAGGAACTGTAGTGGCAAGTGGCTGGCCCAGGGCCAGGGGCTGGGAGCCAGGGAGGCAGATTTAGGCTCGACCAACAGCTGTCCAAGTCATCCCCAAAAGGAGCAGGCCCCGTGGCAGGAGAGTGACAGTGCCGCTCGGGGGGTGTGGAGCAGAGGTTGGCACGTGAGAAGTATGGCTCACAATCTCTGGCACTCGTCTGGAAGCACAGCGTCCTGGCGGGATTGAGAGAGCACGGTGCAGGAGGAGCGGGGAGCGGAGGGGAGGCTGGCTCGGGCCCCTGTCTGAAAGCTTCTGGAGCCCAGCTGCGTCTGCCTCCAAGCACCCCAAGAAGGACATCTGCTTCTTTTTCCTCAAGCCCGAGGCCCATCTCCCACCTTGGGGCAGGCAGCTGCCTGAGGGCAGGCCCAGAGGCTTATATACACAGGGCACAGTTGGAGAAGCAGGATAGGAGCCTAGGACGCTGACCTGAGAAATCTAGCCTTCGGATTCACCCAGAAACCCTCTGGCACAGGTCATGACCCGGGAGCCAGTCGCCCACTGACCACCTGGGGCAGAGGGTAAGGGGGGGCGGAATTGGCAATCTTGGCTGGGCACTGTCTAGCTCAGCATCAAATACTACCATTAGCATTGGGAGGGGCATGGCGCGTACTCCCAAGCACTTCTGATTTACCAGCCCTGGGCTGAACTTCTCAGGGATCCTCCAACTGACCTCTCAGAGCCTCCCTTAAGGTAGGCATTGCTGGTAAGAGGGACACAGGGCACAAGGTGAAGTGATCTACCCAGGGACACCTGCGGGGGGCTCCTAACTGCTTCGCACGATGGGGAACCGTAGCCCGCCGCCCAGCTGTTCCTTCTTCTGCCCAACCCACATATGAGATGGCTACTGCTGCTCAGGTCTCCCGTCCCCATTAGCACGCTCTCCTGGGGGGGAGGTCTCTATTGAGCTCACATTCATTTAGCAGCACTGCTGCTAAAACCTATCTCACTAACTTTCAAGTTATCTGCTGCCTTATAAATCCTCGACTGCTCGGTGCCTGTGAGGTGAGAGGTGAGAAGCCAGCCTCTCCTGAGTCAGAGGGCCCGTGGGGACACACGGTAGGTTTACAGTGGTCGGAGGACAGGCCACTCAAACCTGAACCCGCCCTGTCCCTTACCACCCAGCATCCACCACCATCGCCGAGCTCAGCAGCAGAGAAGTTAGCAGGCTTTTAGTGCGCCTCAGTTTCTAAGTCCGCCCCCCCCCCCCCCGGCCCCGCAGGAGACTGGAGATGCCACGGGAGGGCAGGGAACGCATGGAGCAAGGTCAGGCAAGTGGGGAGGATGGAGAACAAGAGTGAACGTGAGCAGCAAAGCCTGCAGCGAGGCAGAAGTTTCTGGAAGACAAGAGCATGGGGGGGGGGTCCAGGAACAGGGTCTCCCTGGCCATAACCAAGGGTGCAGGGCCAGTGTCCTGGCCTTCGTGTCCCCTTTGGGAGCAGCATGCACTCTGCTTGGCTGATCTCAGACAGCTGTGGGCAAGCCCTTCTTCTCTGGGAGGCTAGCCTCTTCGCCCCGGGCCAGGGCCCCCAGAGCGGCTTGTTTTCAATGATTACACGCCTATTTATCTATTTCCTTGCTGAATCCCCCCCATTTCTGCCTCAGGGCATTAC
This sequence comes from Spilogale gracilis, assembly GCA_004023965.1. Lineage (NCBI taxonomy): Eukaryota > Metazoa > Chordata > Mammalia > Carnivora > Mephitidae > Spilogale > Spilogale gracilis. The sequence continues at coordinate 62,224 of PITA01000506.1, forward strand.
CGGCAGCTGGGCTATTTGTGTCGGAGTTTAAGGTGAGGTGAGGCAACATGGAAGGGCCTTCTCTCCCACCCACTGTGGGAAGACGGAGGAGTCCCCCGAAACCCCAGTTACCTGCCTGTGGAGGCTGCTCCCACCCACCTCATCCTCCCAGCTCAGGTTACCATCCCTCCTCCCCGAGCCACCCAGCTCACCGCAAATGAAGAAAACAGCCTGCCATTTATTGTTTTTACTTGCCTTAAGGTAAGCATTAAACGTTTCTCAAGACAGAAAAAAGAACTTAAGGAGCCCTAGTAAAGAGCATTCCTGCTCCCAATAAAGCCGTCCCCTCCCCACCCTGGAGAGGCCACAGGCCGAGGATGGAGGGTCCTACCCTGTGATAGTCACTGGATAGGCACCTCGCGTAGTGACGGGCCCTGTGGGACCCCCACTACCGTGGCCCGCTTCCCAGATGGGAGAACTGGGGCCACCAGAAGTCAAGTCAACCCCCAAGGCCAGGCTGCCAGACTCCAGAGACCCCTGACCACGCCCCCACATAACATGTCATTTAAACCTTATGACAACAGATGCCATGGGAGTAGATCGCTGTTAATTGCTTGTTGAGGCTGACATGGCGACTCTGATGGGTTAACTTGTCCAAGGATACATGGCTACACGGTGGGAAAGGTGGCAACTGACCCCTTCTGTTGCCAGAGCTTGTCCACATAAGCAAATGTCTTGGTGAGCAAGAGAGACAGGTCCTCGGGCACTGTGTTCACGGTTCTCGCAGACTGCCCCCACCCCCACCCCCAGTTCGGGTCTGGCTCGTTGGCCTCTCCCACTGTACTGCACACCCACCCTGGGACCCCAGGTGCCCTCCACCCCAGGCACGCTCGCTCTTTGCCCACCCATCCCCATTTGCCACTCTCAGTCCCTGAGTCCCGCCCACATGCCTGCCTCCTCCAGGAAGCCTTCCCTCACCCCAGACATGGAGACCCTTCACCTGTGAGCTAGAGAAAACTCGAGCTCTTTCTTCATAAGCATCCATTTTGTGCACTCCTTAGGGCAGGTTCTAGGTCTCCTTAAGCTAGGCACCAAGAAGGGAATTAGAAATAATGGGGGCTTCTGTTCTCAGGAGACATCCAGGAATTGGACCCCTCTATGCCTTCTGAGGCTTCCACTGGCCTGCCAAGAGCTCCAGGGAGCCCTGAGCCTGGACTCCCTATCCAACCCCTCGAGAGAAGCACAGCAGGCTTCCTTTGCACAGAGGAGAAACTGAGGCACCGCCCATGGTAGCAACAGGGAGGAAGCACAGGAGACTGGTGGCTCAGGCAGAGGGAGCCCCACACTGGCAAATGAGGAGTCCACTGCCCACCAGGGTGAGGTGGGAGAGCCCTGGGGCCAGCTCCAGGGAGCTCTGAGAACCACTTTATGACTTTCTAAGTGGGCGCTCTGCTGACAGCTTAACGGCCAGATCCTCCCAGCCCCAGGCTTCATATTTACGAGCTGGAGGCTCCGGACGGGGAGGTTCAGGAATTCAGCCCACACTACCCAGTCCCCAGCCCTCTGGCTCGGGGGCCAGGAAGCCATAAAAAATGATCTTGCATGGCTTCCCTTCCCCCAAATGGTTTTAAGGGGCTGGGGGAAGGGACGGTGAGTGGAGTTTGGGAGCAGGGAAGATACAGGGCTTTTTCCTGAGCCTGCCCAAGCAAATACTCACAGACAGAGATGGCTGACCCCTCAGCCTCCTGACAACCCCCGCCCCAAGGCTCCTGAGGCAGGCCTTTGCCAGGCCTGAGGTCCCTGGCCAGAGCTGCCAACGGCTAGACATAATTGCAATTACGCGGCACCCACCCCAAGCCGGAGTGTTACCTCCAACATGAGGCTGTATGTTGTTCTCAGGCCACGTAGGCTGCCTTCCCAGTTTACAGCTCAAGAGTGCGAGGCCCAGAGAGGTAAGGGAACTCACCCAAGGTCACACAGCGTGTTAGCGGTAACATACTGCCCTGACTCTAGGGCTCCCGACTCCCAGTGCACTGGGACCCACCATGCAGACTCCTGAACCCTGGAAGACGGAGGGGCATCCGACCTGCCAGTGAGTGAGATGAGCACGATTCCTTCTTGTCCTGAACCTGTACATTGCCTGAATGTGACCAGATGCTCTCTAGGGGCGGCCCTGGCACCCTAAGGCAGGGGTAACTCCCTGGAGCCGGGTCCTGGGCCCCAGTGATGGCGAGTCCCTCATTTCCAGGCTGAGGCCAGGAGGCACATCAGTCCTGGCCAGCTCTGAGACCAGTCCTCAGAGCTGGGGGAGAGGCTCTAGGAACCCTTGGGCGCTCTCCCTCCTCTGTCCCTAAGTGTCCTCAGCCCCCGTCTGGCCTGGGAACGGCCAGCGTCTCCCACAGGATGTGGCCGTCTGGCTGGCTGTAGCCACTACCACATCCCCTCTGGGCACTGTCCAGGACCAATGTTAAGGAACGCTGACCACGGAAGCGACCCCACCCTCTGCCCCCCCTCCCCCCAGCCACATACTCTTTCTTTCTACTAAAGTGGGTCAGTCTACCCGGGAAAACCAACCCTCGGCTCTCTGTTAAGCTGGGGGGCTTAGCCAATGGCTGCCAAGTCCCCAGCTGCATGCGGGGAGCCGGTAGGCAGTGAACGGGTCTGACCAACAGGGCCTGTTGGTGGCCACGGGCCTCCGGGTCGCCACCCCCTCATGTTTTTCTCTGTGGGCTGGGCCCTCTCCCTCGTGGCCCCCCAGTGAGGGGCTGTCTGCAGATAATCAGGGAACAGTTTCGGAAAGAAGGAGGAAAAAAGCACTCAGGCGCCAGACAGGATCCTTATCTTCTGGGGCGGAATGTCAGAGGCAGCAGCAGCCGCAGACCCGGAGCCCTGCACACAGGCAGCCATAGAGGAGGAGGGGACCTGCCCTGGGAGCTGGGGAGGAAGGGGGGCAGGTGGTCTGTTCTGGGCCTGCAGAACTGGAGGACCTATGGGAATATGGCCCTGCCTGGTCTCCAGGCTAGCTCTCAGCCCCCACAAGGTTAGACTGGCCCTGGGACCCTCCACAGGAGGACAGGGGAGGAGGGGCTAAGCGAGTCCCCCAAATTCCCAGCCAGGCAGCATGGGACCCAGACCTGGACCTGAACTGGCTGGGCCATGGCCTTAGCCCCCAGACTCTGGCTACACTCCCTGATAAACTCTGTGTTGGTGCTCTCACCTGTAGAATGGGGATTAAAACCCCCATTGAATCTTGCATGGGACTACTAGAAACGTCCATGGAGATACTGTCTGTGAGTACTAAGAAGGGCCACAAAAAGAGGGTGTGTGTTCCGCCTGATCCTCACAGCTGTCCACACAAGACACTGCCAGCTGCTTCTCACACAGCTTGGGGGCCCACGGAAAAGCCCTATGTCTTGGGACTGGCCCCTGCGCCTTCAGTGAAACCCCATGACATGACAGTGGTTCCTTCCACAGAGCCGAAAGCAGGTTTTCTGATGGCTCACTGTCTTCCCAGGGTGGTCCATAAGCCAAGAACAGGACCCAAGAGCCTGGATCCCCCTGGCTTGGATTTCTCCTCTGGGGCTAGACTGGACCCCAAGGATGAGGGGTCATCTATGGGGCTCCAACAAAGGCCTTGGGAGGAGGGCACTGTCAGTGGGGATTAAGGGGACAGGCCCTAGATGTTGGTTCAAATTCAGGCTCTGCCACTTCCTCGCTGTGTGCCCCTAGGCAAGTGTCCTTACCCGCCCCCCCCTACAACCACCTGGGACCTCAGTTTCCTTGTCTATGAAAAGAAAGATGCTTTTTCAGCTCTAACATTCTAAGACTTTATGCTTGACCTGACACTTGGGTCTCTGCCTCTATAAACCTTCAACTGTAACACCAAGAGACAGGAAACACAAACTCATATACACATCAAAGCATTATCAAACTAAGTGTGACTGGTGTATCCTAGAGTATCCTGAGGCCATCTAGGCACCCCCTGGTCCTAATTTCCTGCTGGCCTCAGCCAGGGGCAGTCAGAGTAGAAGCGGCTCTGCTGGAGGTGGCTAGCTGATCTCCAGGAAGGGGGACGGAAATGTGAGTGAGAGTCCCACAAGGAAGGAAGGACTTCTGGTTGGCAGTGGGGATTAAAAGTACCCCCCCCCCAGCCCCACCCCAGGCCCATGAGGGCCTGGCCAGCCTGTTCTCCAGCTGTCATCTGCAGAGCCTACAACTAAGGCCAGTCTGGGACAGAGCCTGCCTTTGGGGCTGGAGTGAGTGATAGACAGGAGACAGGAGGGGGATGGGAGGCAGTGGGAGGAAGAGGCACAAAGGCCTGGCCAGTGGGAGGGGCGAAGGTGAGTGCTGGCTGGAGCCCGAGCATTTTCCGGGCTGTTATTCTGGGCAACTTTTTATTTATTCAGAGGCTGAGGATGCGGCTTAGCATTTGTCAGCTCAATATTTATCACATGCACATCGGCCTTGTACCACGGATCCCGGGACAGGGCCACCGCAAGACCCTCTTCTGCCATCTCAACATGAGAGCACCTGCAAGGAAGAGCTAAGGTGTAGTACCTTCCCGTAAAACCACCTATTCCAACTCTTCTGATTTACCTTTGGGGAAACTGAGGCCCAGAGAGAGAAGCAGCCTGGCTCAAGGTCCCAGGCACTCCGATACTCGATTCTGATCTCTTACAGCTTTCAGGTCACCAGAAGAGATGAACAGCAGCGGAGCAAAAACACTGCAGACCACACTGAGACGTGATGGCGACCTGCCCTCCCTCCCCCACCGGGCCAGAGCGGCGCCCACAGAGACCTTGGCATGATGCCGCAGCTCTACTGCTACAGTCGTTATCCCTCGAGCCTCAGTTTCCCCCTCTGCACAAGCAAGGTAATCATACCCATATCAGGAGCGGTTGGGAGGAGCATGTGACGACACCCTGGAAACTGTCAGGTCCAGTACAACTGGAATTTATTTATTGATCTTGATGCTGCATAGGTGGGGGTGGGGGTGGCGGAAGAAGTAAGGTAGGGCACTGCGGGGGAACTGGGGCATCTGTCCAGGGCCACTAAATCCCTTCCTTATCCCAGCCTCGGAGGCAAGGCTGGAGGCACCTAGCAGGTCAACAGCAAGAGCCCCTGCTCCAGCCACTGAAGACATGTAAACGGCCCGAAGCAGCATGGTGGGGATGGGGGCGGGGGAGGGCAGTCGGCAGAGCCTGTGGTGACATCACACTCGCACCCAGCTCCAAGCCTTCCAGCAGCCGTGAGGTCAGCTGGCAGAGCGGGGCACCTCCCCTACCCGCCACGTGCTGAGCCAAGAGGAGCATGGCACTGCCAGGGCCGGGGCTAGGTGCCAGCTCGGATTCCCCGGGTTCCTCCTTCCTCCCGCCCCCCCCCGCCCCCCCGTGGTGGCTGCGCCTCCAGCCCCCCTGACTGCGTCTCCGTGCACTTTCCCGTGAGCACAAGATTGCTGCTTCTCATATAACACATAAGCTGTGGTGTGAACTTCTGGTAAATGAAGATCTTATTTAAAACTGTGTGCTATCAAGGGAGGGGAAGAGACAGGTTCCAACACAGCTCAGCCCTCTTGCCAGGAAAGGGAGGCGCTGGGCTGTGCACAGAGCCACCAGTGCTCCTGGGAAGTCGCTTGGAGAAGGGCCACAGGGCCCCGGGCACACCCCTGGTGGATGGCCCATGAGGGTCAAACGGGGTTACTCTTCCTTTATCTGCACAGGAAGGGAAGGCAAGGAGGTTCCCCCCACTGGAGCTCTGGGGTTGCCATGTGGAACACAGAATGGTTTAAACTTGGAAAGCTTTCCAAGAATGGCAGAACTTCGAACCAGAAAGGCCTTGGAGAGGTTGGATCCTGGGCCCTCTACCTTAGCAGCATAGCAGATCACCCGCTCAGTGCCCACGTCAGACCCTGAGACCAATGAAGTCTGGGGGGGAACCAGGCAGAGATGACCTCATCATTCAGCCAAAGTTGAGAACCACGGAGTGGGTCTCTATAACAAGTGGCATGCACCTGAGAGGTCAAAATTCATATGCACAGACTTCCTGAAAGCCAGGCTGTGAATCTTGGAACAACTCTAGGAGAGCCACAGGTACAACCCTGATGATTCACTCACCAAGCACCTGTTCATTGAGGGCCCACTCTGTGCCAGGCACTGTTCTGGGCCTCATAGGTATGTTACTGGGTGAGTGGCATGGCCTGCCTGTATGAAGTTTACAGGCTAGAGCAGAACAGATAAGAAACCAACCAGCATTATAATCATCCCAGCTCATGGAAGACGCTAGAACAAAAATAAAAGGGGCAGGGGATCAGGGAAGGGCCATCTGAGAAAGGGCCATCTGAACCAAGACCTGGATGACGGGAAGGAGCCTGGGGAGTAGAGGGCTGGAGACGCACTCCGCGTGGAGGCACCTACTGACCTGGATGGGGACAGCATGCTCCTATAGCTGCTGGGCCCACTCTCATCAGCCACTCTGTTGACAGGGTCCTCCTGGCTAGATGGAAAGTGCTGGGAAAGAGTCTGTCGCAATGGCCCTCTTGGGACATCAGGAAATTCTACAGGCTGATGGGCTAAGTGGGATTTTAGAAAACGTGCAGCTGAAAGCTGTAAGGCAGCTCAAAATTCACTGGTTCAACCCCCCCCCTCAGTTAACAGATGGGGAAACTGAGGCTTAGCAAGAAGCCGGGATTTGCTTGGGCGTGGCATCAAGGGTTACGTGAGACAAGGACCTGACTTTTGGAGCTGGCCTATTGCTGTCAAACCTACCGCCCACCCCTCCCCCTTCCCTTCTCCCCAAACTGCTGTTTGTTGCTCTCTCTATAAACCATCTGTGTGTTCCAGCCATGGTCTCAACCTGTGACACACCCAGGGAGCCTGGGGAGTGGGAAAGTGTGGGCACCCCCTGTAATCGCTCTGAGGTCAGGGAGGTCCTTCCACCCACACCAGGAAACCCATCGAAGGCCAGACAGAACGGTGCCAGATAAGGCCGTGGAATTTGGAATTTAGTGGGATCTGGAATTTCCCTTATAGGAAAGCTGGTCCCAGCTGTCCACCCGTGGTGAGTGTCCAAGGGAAGGGCATGACATATTCCAGGGGGGGGACAGGTGGCCCAGATACCCACAGTCAGAGGCCTGATGTGGCAGGAGGGGCAGAGTGGGCAGAGGGAAGGCACTCTCTGGAGCATTCCTGCCCAGAAGCAAGCTAGGTCCACCAGGCCACTCTGTATGTGGACAGATCACTGAAAGTGGCCACTGGTTTCCTCTTGCTCAAGACTGGTTTCCGCCTTTGAATGTGGTGTCGCCAGGAGGGCTAGAGGCCAGGCTGTGGGGCCACCAGCTTCCCCAGTCCCGGCACAGGTGCACACCTCTACCCTCAGAGCACTAGAGCTAAAGGCCTGACAGCTCCTCTCAATCTCTAGTGGAGTTCCCTGGGGGTCAATCCTGGAGGGAAGACAGGGTGCCCTGGAAAGACCATCTAGAACAGTCTAAAATGTTCTTCTTAATCTTTCTCAGCCGTGGAAGTGTGGAGAGGGTCTGGCAAGGGTGAAAACTAGGCCAGCCACAAAGCGAGCCTGAGATAACTCGGGTAAGTCATCCCTCTCTCTCTGTCTCAGTTTCCCCACCTGTAAGAGGATAGTGCAAACACTAACCCTGATGACCTCCCAGGCTGTTCCGAAGCTGAGATTCATGTGTGAAGGTGCTCTTTGCTCCAAGGGCTCCGTGCCTGTGAGCAGTGGGCACCACCTTGACACGTGCTGGGCTGGCCAGCCAGAAATGGGCCCTCATGTGCCTCTTCACAGCTCTCCCAGGCTGCGGTTTCCGAGAGGCTCTGAAGACTGACCCTCCCCCACAAGCACTAGGGTTCCCTAGAAGTCCAGGGCAGTGAGGTAGAGATGCTCAAGCATCTGGGAACTTGTTTAGCTGGCTCTTTGCAGCAGTGATCAGCCCCTGCCTCCCCCCCCCCGCCCCCGGGGCTTCTGTGAGCACTCTGGTCCAGCTGCGGTGGGAAGGTGGGGAAGACAGCTGACTCCAGGCTTCCAGAGGCCCCCTCCCTGGAGACCCTCAACTGGCCTGGCCCTTCCCTCTGTAAGCTGCACAAAGCCCAGGGCGGAGGCAAAGGAAGATGCTGTCAAGGGCGTAATAAACGACTTATTGACTGGTAAGCAGAGTCCTCAGGGCTGGGAGCACGACCTTCCGGCAATTATGCCCTCCACTGCCTGCCCGAGGACCCCCTCCCTCTCTGTAGAGGCTCAGGTCCAGCTGGGGCCCCTCCCCTCCCAGACCCTGCCCTGACCTGTAGGGCCCTTACGCCTCCAGACAAGGTGCCCCAGGGCGGCTAATAGTCCTCCCCATGTGCCCAGGTGAATGTGTACCCTCTTGGACAGACCCTTAAAATGGCACAGGCTGGAGGGAGAAGGTTGGCATGCTGGGTGGGACTGCTCTGTGGGGAAAAGTCCAGTTCTGCCCATCTGCTCTTTACTGAGACCAGAGTCCCCTGGTGGGGTGGCTGCATTTGACAAGGTGGCCCTGGGCTCCTGTGCGCTCATCATGCAATCGCTCCACAGGTCATCGCTGTGCAGCCAGCTTCTCATGGGGATGTCCAGGGAGGTGTATGGGGGGGGGGTAAGATCTGGTCCCAGCCCAGGGCATGGACACAGAGTGGGTTCCTGGAAGGAACACTGGATCTGGAGTCCAGAGACTAGGTACCACCCTAACCAGGCTCTGACATAAAATCTGGAAGACTGAACCACTTCACTTCCCTGAGCCCCATAAGACCTTCTTTCCAGAGTCACTCCAAGTGAGACTCGGTGTGGGCAAGAGAAGAGGCCCAGAGTAGAAGGCTGGCCGGGGCCTCGGAGGGCCTTGAACACACGTGGCACACAGATGGAGTGTTCTGTGGATGGGACCCTTGCTAATCAAGGTGAAAGCAAACGGAGCAGCCACCTCAGCATGTTCGAAAGCTCTAGAAAGAATGGAGATGTGTGTGTGTGTACATGCATGTGTGTGTGTGGCAAGGGGCTGGAAAAGGAGGATCCAAGGCTTCCTGAGGCCCAAAGAGCAACTGGCAGACCCTGTACGTAAATAATAAATAGAGCCCTTTGCACACACATGCACTGTGATGATGACCCCACCTCCTCTCTGTGAGGTGCATGGTATGGGGTTCATTACCCCCCATTTTACAGAAGAAATCGAGTCCCAGGGGGTTGCAGGATGTGCCCAGGACCACAGAGAGCCAGGAGTCAAAATTCAAGCTCTGGCAGGGCAGCACTTGTGCATCCAGCCCTCTCCATCTTCCCTAGGGGCAGCACGGGGGGCCCATCGCCCCATGAACAGCCCCCTGCCTGGACTACTGAATAGAGTAGGAGGCACAGGCATGAGGAAGCATGAGAGACCATTCAAGCAGCCATGAAAACAGAAAGAGAGGTCTGGATCTAGCCTGGTCTTGCACTCACTCCTCTCTAATGTGACAGGTAGCGTCCTCAAGATACTATTCTGTGCTTCCTTCGTGTGTTGGAATACTCCTGGGAGTCTCAGCCTCTTGGCTCCCCAGCAAAGCCATCATTTCTGATGTGTGCTTCTGTATGTAGCTGATTAAACAACTCCTCCAAGGCACATGGGTGATTTCCAATGTTTTGCAATTACAAACAATGTGCCTATGTATTTTTGTATTGATAAAGCTGTACCTGAAGGGAAGAGTTCTAGAAGTAAAAGGACCAAAAAACAGAGTATATGATGTGCTGCTGTGAAATACCAGACACCCATCTAGCTGAAGGACTGCTCCTAGGAGCGGTTCCACCAGCAAAGTCTGCAAATGTGCTTCGCACGGCTTCTCAACAGAAGGTGTGGTCCTAATTTTTAATTTTGTCCAGTATCATAAAGTGAGAAGTGGTATCTCAGGGTTCGTTTTCGTTTGCATTTTTCTAACTCAATTTTAATATTTTTTCATGTGTTTGAAGGTCAGTTATATCTTGGGGGTTTTTTTGTTGTTTTTTTTTAAAAGATTTTATTTTATTTATTTGACAGAGAGAAACACAGCCAGAGAAGGAACACAAGCAGGGGGAGGTGAGAGAGGGAGAAGCAGGCTTCCCGCAGAGCAGTGAGCCCGATGTGGGGCTTGATCCCGGGTCTCCGGGATCATGACCTGAGCCGAAGGCAGTCGCTTAACCAACTGAGCCACCCAGGCGCCCCAGTTATATCTTGTTTTGTGAACTGTCTTTTCGTGTCTCTTCTCTTCCTTTTTCTTTTTACCAGGTATTCGGCCCTTTGCTCCTAAATATTTTAGAGTGCTTTCTGTATTGGGGTATTAGTTCTTTGTCTGGGGCCTATGTTAACAAACATCTCCTCCTGGTTTCTCAAATATTTTGTCTTTTGACTAGTCGGGGGTGCTTTATTGTCCAAAGTTTTTTTTAATGGTTATGTAATAAACATCATCAATTTTTTTTATTTTATTGCCTCACGATTCTGAATCATAGTTGGAAAGAAATTCCCACCCCAATGTTAAGGAGGAATTCACCCACAGTTTCATCTACTACTTACATCTGGATCTCTCATCCATTTGGAGGTTTTGTTCCCGCCCCATGGTGTGAAATATGAATCAAAGCTTACTTTTTTCCAAATGGCTACCCAGTTGTCCCAGCACCATTCATTCAAAGTCTGTCTTTGTCCCCGTGGGCCGAAATACCATCTTTGTCATATGCTACGTTTCTTTACACACTTGGGTCTCCTTCTGGAATTTCTCTTAGGTTTGACTGGCCTGCCCAACTATTCATGCACCCATGCTGCGGTTTTAATTATGGGTGCGCTACAGTATGTTTTAACATCTGGTAGGGATAGTTTTATCTCGTCATTACCCATTTTTGTGCCTCTAAGTGATTTCTCATTTAATCACATTGGTGAATGCTTCTAGCACAGTGTTGAAGAGAAGGGATGGTGGGTATCCATGCTTCATTAGTGATCTTAATGGAGAGGCCTTTAGTGTTTGTTTCTCCATTAGACAGGATACTGGCTGTAGGACTAGATATGCATATATTTTATCAGGCTAAAAAAAAAAAAAACCCTTCAATTTCTATTTGTTTTTGAGTGTGGATACAATGAATGGACGCTGAATTTTGACCAAGGTTTTTTCAGCATCTATAGGGATCATTATATGATTTTGTTTCCTTAGACTCATTAATCTGATGGATGATATTAATTTGGCATGTTATTAATATGGATTCTGAACCAACCTTGCATTCCTAGAATGACCCAGAGTTGGCCATTCTGCGTCATTTTCTTAGGGGGAAAAAAAGAGAAAGAGAATGGAACTGGGTACCAAGGATGACAGCTAGCATTTACAGAACCCTTTCCTGTGCTCTACACGCGTTGCTAACTTATTCAGCCCTCAAGAGTGAAGCTACGGGGGCAGGCTTTATTGTTCTCATTTCTCAGATGAGGAAACGGACCGCAACAATATGGAAGCAGCCTGGCCCGCATCGCCCAGCTAGCAAAGAAAAAAGACAGGACTGGGTCTTGGGTCTCAGTCCTAAGTGGGCGTGTTACTTGGCTGTTACTTAGATGAAAAATGCTCAGGACCTGATAACATGTGGGACGGGAATGAAGGAAGGATAGAGGGTCTATCCTTACCTCCCAGAAGCTTGAGCTGCCTTCCCCTCGTCTCACCCCAACGGGGCCGGCAGAGGAATGGTCCCACGGGCTGGCGAGGAGGCCGCAGGCCAGGTGCTGTCAGCAAGCAGCCTGCGGATCGCCCCGAAGTCTGCGAGGCTGGGCAGCAAGCAGCCCTCAAGGCCTGTCTCGTCCCCATCCAACCTCAGCCTTGCTGACTTTGCATTCACGTCTCCAGGGACGGTGTAGGAGCAGCTCAGAGAAGGAACGCTAATCCAGGGAGGTGTGGGCTGCCAGGGAATAAAGGGCAGAGAAGAAAACCCTACCCTTCCACTCCCTGCTGGTCCTGCCTGCCCGCCCCGTTTTCTAAGAACGGGCAGTCAGCCCGAGGGATTATGTAAGTTCTGGTGGGCATGGCAGATGGTGTGCTGGCTCAGACACATCAAAGTCAGCACTGACACTAACCTTCCCTGACGTGGCGCCCCGGCCTCCTCTGCTCTGGGGCGTGCAGCATGGAGAGCGGTGGGAAGAGACCCAGACTTGGTCATCTAGCTCAAAGGCATGGCCAGCCAGGCTAGGGGAGGAGCCAGAGCCCACCAACCAGCAGGAGGTTCCAGCCAGGGAAATGAATGGTGGGTCCTCCCCCTCCCCCAGCCCCCCTGCAGCAAACAGCTCTCAGATGAACCACACAATCCTCGGGACAAGAGACCCTGCTCTGCCCGCCTCCTTCCACCTCAGATCAGCTTCTCGGCTTTGGAGTCCATCTCTCTGGGTGTTTTCTCCTCTGGCCCTACCTGACAAGAGGCTTCTTTTATTCCTTTTGCTGATGGGTAAACCAAGGCTCAAAGTGGGTGAGTGAGCTCTCTCTGTCCTACAGAGCTGGGCTTGGAGCTGAAGCTTCCAGATGCCTTGTCCAGTGCTCTTTCCAAATGCATAAGACCATGCAGGCTTTCCCCGCCCCCCCCCCCCCCCCCCCCCCCCCCCCCCCCGGCTGTAACCCCAGGGGGGCCACTACGTCCCCAGCGGGCCACCCTGAACCTTATGTCTGATATTCCCCACATCAAAAGGGAAAGAAGTAAGGGCTGTAACTAGCAAATTGCAGGTGGATTTCTTCCTAAGTAGAAAGAAAAGGAAACCAGCTTTTACTGACCATGTCCATCTCGTTTGGTCTCTCCAACAACCAACTGGGGCTCCTTTTCTTTTACAGCAAGGAGGTACAGCCTTGAGGAATTAAACAGTTCATGTCTGAGATAGGACTTGAACCGAGCTTTTTATTTCTAGGGTAGACCTTCTTCATTTGGACAGATGAGAGCACTAAAACCCAGAGAGGGGAAGGAACTACCTCAATGCCACACAGTAGATTAGCTGTGTAGACAGGATTAGAATCCAGCCTTTCCAATCCTTAGCTCAGGGCTCTTTTTGCCATTGTCTCTTCTGAGTCTGTGTGTGTATGTACAGGAGTGGGGTGCGCCAGTGGGAAAATATGGGGCCAGATCAGATTTGCAGCAGGGGTCACTGTGCCCCGCGGCCCTGGCTGTCTGGCTGCCACGCAGGAATTCCAGCTCAGTCTGTCAGGGGCTCCTGGCAAGAACCAGTGGATGCCCAGCTGGGAGGGTGGTACTGGCCAGGCCTCCCGCTGCCTGGGCCAAGGGCCCAAGGGGGCTGAATCTCCCAGAGAGGCTCCCTGAACATTAGCACTGAACGCAGTGCCAGAGAGAACGTGGCTCGGTCAGACCCTGCAGCCAAAACTGCTCCCCTGCACAGAAGCCGGCTCCTGCCAAGGAGCTGGTAGCAGTTGCTAAGGAGGGCTGAGGGCTGTGGTCAGACCCTGCCCCTGCGCCTTCAAGAAATACCCCCTGAGCCCCCACACACAGTCCCAGGCCCCAGAGCCCACGTGCATGCAATAGGCATTCTCATGAGCTACCACAAGAAGGCAAGCTGAAGGGGAATGATCAACTGGCTTGGGAATGCAAGTAGGAAACAAACATTTTACAAGAGACTGGGCAGATTGACAATACTTGGCTAATTCTTTGTGGCTCCCCTGGACTTAGCAAATAAACTCTCTGGCACCTAGGGGCTCTCACCACTGAAGCCTTGGCTCTGGCTTTTACCACGTCTGGTATATAGTAAGTGCTCAAAGACAGAAGCAGAAGAAAAGAGAGATGTAGGCAAAGATGGGGAGGAGGCAAGCAAAGTGACCAGAACCTTCTGATTCTTTGGTTAGATCCACTGCCACAAGCCCAAAGCACAGAAGGGACTGAATCATAGCAATGAGCTGGGTGAATAAGGCCTGACTGTGAGCTCTCAGCCATCCATCCGACCAGTGTTTATCGAGTACCTGCCAGGCACCAGGGACATGTGAGGGAGCAAAATCAGACCTAGTCCCCTAGTCACCTCGTGTCACGGCTCCTCTTTCATGATCTAGTTGTTCAAGCCCATCCTGCCTCCACCCAGGTCCCCAGGGCACTGGCTCAGTGACAAGGAAAGGGAAGTGTGAGAGGCTACCCCATGCAGTATTTGTCACCTGGTCCTGGGCCACTGCTCACTCTGTGAGTCTCGTTCTGCCCTGCTGTGTCACAGATGCCCGAAGGTGGGATGGGGGAAGGAGTCAGGAAAGTTTTCCTGGAATTTCTGACTCAATTTCTTGTAAGCCCGGCATCCTCCTTGGGTGCTCAGGCCCCAGGCTGGGCAGGCGGGCGCCTCTGATCGCATTACACAGCTGCTTTCCTTCAGTTCTGTCTCCTGACTCCGGTAATGCCTCTAGACGCCACTCGAGGCCTCTGGGGGTTGCAGGCTCCTGGGTGATCTCAGTAGCTGTTCCTCCCAGACCTTGGCGATGCGTCCTGGGACCTACCAGCCCTAGGTGAGCCCCAGGGACCAGAATAGGCAGGCAGCTTCCCTCTTCCTGCCCCTCTGGTCAACCTGGGAGCTGCCACTCTCTATTTTCTTGCTCTCTTGCCCAGAGATGTCCATGGAGAAAAAAGCAAGGCACAGGCCCAGCCAGGGGTGAGCCAGATCAGGGTGTGGGAGAGGCAGAAAGGAGGGGAAGGCAATAGAAATGAAGAGAACCTCCTCTGTGGGGATCACATACGCCATCTCACGGCACAGCACTGCCCGGTGAAGGGGTCAGGTCACCTCGCAGGTGGGGATGTGGGGGGCCCTCAGTGAGCGAGTGCTTTTATCCCAAAACCTGGCTCTTTCCATAGTACCAAGGGATCCCTGGCCCCAGAATTCTTTTTCTACCAGATAATCAGATACAAGTCAGTGCCGAATTAACAATTTGTTTCCTGGGTGGATGAGCCAGACGTTCCCACCCGTAGTCCCCCACAAACATACCCCCTATTAGGAATGCCCTCTCTGCCTCCCCAAATTCTGCTTATCCTTCAATGGCCAAACAACCCCCGCCTACAGGAAGCCCTCCCTGACCAGCCCCACAGGCCCACAGGAGGCTTCTCTCAACAGCCTCAGCATCTCCTGCTGTAGCATGCAACACGGGGGGTCAGTGGTAATGATGCTGATGAGGCCAGTGAATGCTACGAGCACTTGAGGACATGCAACACACTTGTTTGTATTACCTCATTCTTCCCTACAGCAATCAGATGCAAGCGGCATTATCAGCAGTCCCATTTTACAAATGAGACAGAAACAGAGAAGGTGGGCAACTCGCTCGAGGACACACAGTCAGAGGGGGTCACAGCCTAGGATTTGGCCCACGTGCTCCGGCTGCATGGCCTGCCCTACAAGCACCACATTGGATCCCCCCTGAGCCACCTGGGAGCGAGCTCCTCTCTGTTGCGCCATCTCCCTCACTATTGTACCCCTGCAGCATGAACCAGGCACCGGGCTTGGGCCCCAAGAAGCAACCCAAGTCAGTTCAAGGGTCAGGCCCCTGCTTTGCTCCCCTTTGCCTGCAGAGCCCAGGGCTTGCTCAGACTGAAAGGATATACGCATGTGCACTGAGTTCCAGGGTTGGGCTGGTGTTCCAACAGGATGTGGGGACAGGATCCCTCCTTCCCCACCTGTGAGATCCGCCTTGCTCCACCCCTGCAAAATGAAACCGTGAATGGTCTGGCTAGGTCTGAGAGTGTGTTCCCCCCGCCTCTTCTCTCCAAGACTCAGGCTGCTTCTGCCAGTGGGGTCCTTCTCTGCCCTTGCGCCCTGCGTGGCATCTGGAGCTCTGGGCCTCGGAGGCAGAAGACGCTCATAGAGCAGGAAAATGGGACTGAAGCCCCGAAGGGTGATTTATGGCTTCAGAAGGAGAGACCCAGGGCCACATCATGTTCACAAGGGCATTCCAGTCGATATATTGACTTTCTAGAGGGGCCTCTGTAAATACCAGTGGCTGTGGGTCTCAGCTACCGCTCTGTCTTGCTGGTTGCTGGGGCCTCTTGAGATGGAACTAGACAAAAACAAACAAAAAACCACCAAAAGATCCCAGAAACAAACCCCCGAGACCCCTAATGGTCATCCTCCCACCTTTCCCCACCCCAAACTTCCAGAAGGGGAGACCAACCAGGGCCCAGAGAGGAAAAGGCAGCTGTCAGACGGGGCAGAAGAGCAAGCAAAGTCTCCTAACTCCTTGGCCAAGGGCTGCTGGGCCTCCAGGCCCTATGCCTCCCTCCTCCTCTCCTGCCCCTCGAGGAAGCCGACTCTGGCATCACAGGGCTGTCTCCATGCTAGTGCTTTGTCATAATCAGGTCGTGTGATCCTTAAAACCACCCCATGAGGACAGTATTACTACCCCCACTTTACAGATGAGGCAACTGAGGCACGGCATGGTTAGGGGAGCGGCCAAGGCCACGGTTAGTAAGTGGTGATGCAGGAAGTCTACATTAACCTCCTCGAAATCCCAGTCAGCCCTGCCACACACCCTCTGTACCTGCAGCTGAGGCCTTGGAGAGGGGCCTCTTTGAGGAGGGTTGGTACAGAGGGGCTGGGGGCTCCTACAGGAGGTAATGACAAACCAGCTGTCCCCCTCGTACTAGCTCTCAGAAGCTCCTGGGCCTAGGGTCCTGTCCTTCCCTCCTTGTTCACTCTGGTGGGGCATGGCAGAAGACACAGTAGGGTACCACCCCATGCTCCCGCCCCCAGCATAATGTCTACTAGTGCGTGACAAGTATTTTCTGGGCTCACTCCATCTTCAAGAGCCACAGGGAGGGGCGCCTGGGTGGCTCAGTTGGTTGAGTGACTGCCTTCGGCTCAGGTCATGATCCCAAAGACCCAGGATTGAGTCCCACATCAGGTTCCCTGCTCGGCGGGAAGCCTGCTTCTCCCTCTCTCACTTCCCCCTGCTTGTGTTCCCTCTCTAGCTGTGTTTCTCTCTGTCAAATAAATAAAATCTTTAAAAAAAAAAAAAAAAGCCACAGGGAGAGAACCAAAGAATAAGATAGCTTTTCCTCTTCGGCTTCCAGCCCAGGTCCCAGCCTGCAGTCAGAGATAGTGGAGGAGGGTCAGTTCCCCAAGAGGCACTCCTTCAGCTGAGATGGAGAGGCCCAGGAGTGGAAATGTGACTGGGGATTGCCTCACCAAGGATGGGGCTCGCCCAGGTTGGCTGAGCAGACGCCAGCCAGGCCCATTTTCTGAGAGCAGGAGAGGCCTGGGGCCAGGCACCCCTGTCCAGGTACTCCCAGCTAGCTAGCCCCCACCTCGTCTTTCCAGGACAGGCTCTTAGAAAAACCTGAAAAACAGAGAGTCAAGGTCTGGCTCCCATCACCCCCTCCAGGAAGCCCCAAGACTAAGAAAGTTCACCCTCTGCTGTGTTCCCCCTACACCAACACTGCCCTCACTTGGCATCTGAAACTCTCTGAAGGTCATCTCGGTTTTGGAGCGGACACCAGCATCCAACATAGTGACCACCTTGAGGGCTGGGGGCACGGCAGCTCTGGCTCTGACCTGGGTCCCGGGTCAGCTTCCTAAATGGGCATCCTCCTCCCAGGTAGGGGTTCTTGTAAGGACCAAGTTAGGTCCTATCTGTAAGAGGGCTTATAAACTAAGGCAATATGCACTAGCAGAGGGGCTGGCACTTTCCTATAGATCTCCCTGGTCCACAATGGCATATCTTTCACCCTAGCACGAAGGATGGCAGACAGTATAGGCAGAGGTGGGAAAGCAGAGGGACTCTTGGTGACCGAGGAAGTGGTAAGCACAGTGGGGTGCGGCTCTCCTGTGTATCTGTGGGCACATGTGTCCACTCTCAATTGCTTCCACTGAGAGTCCCAGCCCCAGTCAAGTGTGTTTATGTTGCTTTCCATGAGAGATGCCACTCACTCAAGTTCGGCCTGCCTCTTCTCTAGCAAATTCCAGAGAAGACCCCATTGCCCCTAGAGGGCTTCAGCATGAGCCTCACCCAGGTCAGAGAGCTGATCTCCAAAGCCCGGGTGCTGCCACTGTTCTTGGTAAGCTGGAAGTCAACTGCAGGTGACCCGAGGACACAGACCCTTGTCCTGTCCTGGGGGGCCATTAATCAAGCTCCCGGGCTAGCTTTAGGACACATCTGTGGCTGACCTTCCTCCCTCTGGGGCAGCAGGACTTACCTGTCCTATCTGCCCTCAAGGGGGGGAGGGGGTGACACGACGGCAAGGACACATGGCCTCTGCCCTCTGCTCTTCCAACTCCAGAACCTGGCACTTGGACCAAATGCTGCCCACAACCCCCAGGGAGGAGCAAAGTAAGGTCTCAGTGCTGGAGGGCAGAAGGCCTGGGTCCCATTAGGGAGAGATCCCCAACAGAATACAATGGTTGGAGCTCCTCATGCCTGGGGGTGACTCACTGTCCCCACACCACACACATCTATTTATTCAAAAACACACCACAGCTGTGCCTCTACGCCCCAGCACAGGCTCCCCACACCCCCAAACACACCTAGCCACCTCCCTCGCACATACCCACACACAAAAGGCACAGCCCGAGCCGACACATGGATTTGCCGCCCTGCACCTTTACCTCCATAACCTAACACCCCAATGCAACAGCACACCTACCCTCACCGCCCACCTCCTTAATACACACTCACGCCTGCCTTCCCGAGAACCCAGCCACCCGGCGCAGCGAATGTTGTGAGGCACTGGGGGCAAGTGAGGTGTTCCCCAGAGACAAGGACAGGGGTGAGGCTAGGTGCTTCAGTGCTGGGGCTCACTGGGCTCCTGCAGAGGGATTCATCTCTGCAGGGGAGGGGAGGGAAGGGAAGGGGTTGCAGGGAGAGAAGGAGAAGAGGGGGATGCGGAGGAGGGCAGTGAAGAGGAGAGAGGGGTGCGGGGTCCAAGGGGAGGAGGAGTGAGGGTGCCCAGGTGCCCGGCCCAGGGAAGCTAGGCTACCTCGTGTGTGGGGAGGCCCTAATCACTACCAGCCCCTGGCTGGCAAGGGTCAATTCCATACCGGGCGGCTTTTGGAGAGAAGGAAGGAAGGAACAAAAAGGGTGGGGGAGCAGGGTTGCGGCTGATTTATGCACGCACTTCAGCCAGTGTTTTCCCTGCCATTAGGGAAAAAAAAAGCCAAGGATCAGAGAGGAAGGGGCGCTGTGCGGAACCCCCCGGGGGAGGGGGGGGCCCCCCCGCAGCAGTGGCGACCACGTGGGGCTGAGTGCGAATGCCTTGCTCCCGCCCAACTCACAGGCAAGAGCCCAGACCAGCTTCGGGATGCCCAGGTCCCCAAAGTGAGTGTCTTGGGGTCCGGAGACAGTCCCCTAGGCGGCCGGAACTCTGGCTGAGCTCAGGTTCGCCCGCGGGGGGCGGGGGGGGGGCACGGGAGGGGGATGCCAGCCCCAACTTGGGAAGCAAATCAAAGGGGGCTGTGCACCCATTCCATCTCTGCCCACCGGGCTCCCAGCGCCCGCCTTCCCGAAATGGCCCTGGCCCTTCCTCGTATTATCCTAATTACAGTATTTTAAATTTCCCTTTAAAAAATAAAGACAAGATACAGAAAAGTCCAGAAGGCACTTGTTTGGTTTCATTTTGCCTTCACAGCTTTAATGACTCCATTTGTGTAAACTGTTTAGGAAACCCGGTGAGGAGGAGAAGGGAGAAGAGGCCAGGAAAGGCATGGGTTGTGGCCCTCTCCCTTCTCCCCTGGGGCCACCCAAAAAGGGGGCAGGGTCTCTTTACTCCTCAGTCCCAGTCCCAACCCCTGAGTCCACCTCTCTCCCTTTCCTACAGGCCTCAGTGGGCTCCAAGGTGTCTCCCTGCCACCTCAACCCCAGAGCAGAAGGTCAAAGAACATGTTTGGGGGCGGGGTGGGCGGTGCTCCAGGAGGGACCATTCAGAATCACTAATCTTACTCTCCAATCACTTGGAAGGAGGAGGGTCCTTCCCTACCCTCATTCTCAAAGTCCTAGGCAGTCCACGAGGCGAGGCCAGGAGGGAAAGAGGAGAGGGGAAGATCTCATCTTCAGCCTGACAGCCAGAAAGTCAACAACAACACAGGTGGGGAGAAGATGGGCTCCTCAGAGCTTCAAAATAAAAAGTAAAAATATATTCTGCTCCATCTATACAAACAAAGGCAGAGCTTTTAAAGCATATAGCCAGATCATTTCACAGCCCAAGGGGAGCTTGGCTTGTGGTTTCTCTCACCAGGGGCAGATTAGCACCAGGGATGGAGCTACCTTTGGGCAGTTGGCTCAGGTTAGGCCTGATCTCTGACCTCTGGCTCAGCTCTGTTCCACCTCTCTGGGGTCCTGGTTCCAGACTTCATCTCTTCCCCCCCATCCTGCTACAAGTCCCAGTTTGACCTTACTACCAAACAAACCTTATCTTTAGCTGCCTGCTTTCCCTCAGGGCCTCAGCAGCTCAGTCCCCGACTCTTGCTGGCCAGTCAGCAGCCCAGCAGTAGGAAGGAAGGAGCCAGAACTAGCCAGAGATTTGCGAGGCTGGAGTTCAGATCCTAGATCTATCCCTGAATCCCCATGTAACCCCCAGGCATGTCAGGACCTGACCCAAAGCTTCAGCAGTTAAATAAAGGGGTTGAAAAAGGGGAATCGTTTTGGATTCTGGAATTCCCAGTTGGGGTGGGGGTGGGGAGTGGAGAGAGGAGGGAGGAGAGAAATTACCTCCAAAATTTCTCCCCAGTAGCTTTTGAAGTGGCCTCTGCTGGCCAGTCATTTGCTGACACCTCCTTCTAAGGGTCTGGGGTTTTATGGTTCTGGGTTTGATTTTCCCACCATCAAACTTTATGGCTTAAAAACCCTCCGTGCTGTAAAGGGGGCTCATACCCGTATCCACCAGGGAGGGGGCCGAGAGAAAAGAGACAGAAGTGCCTGCCACTTGACCTGACAGGAGCTTGCACACCCCCTGGGAAGAGTCCCCCTCTGTGGAGATAGCCATTTCTCCATCAGCTTGACAGAAGCCTCAAGGCAGAGGTGGACGGGGCCACAAGCAGGAGCCCAGTGTGCCCTGAACCAGCCTGGCTATTAGAGAGGAGGAGCCCTGCATTCAAGTCCCCAATCTGTGGTCACGTGAGGGCAAGATTTGAGTAAAGCCAACACTCTGGCCTTGGTTTTCCCCATCTGTGAAATGGAACTCAGGAAGGATCTACTGGGTAGACCCAAAGAACATTCTGAAAGATATTCTGTGCCTGTCCCATTAGAGAAACAGGCTGTGTAGGAGGAAGGAGCATATTCCCACTCCTGAAGGCAGATTTCTAAGGGCTTCCCGTTCTGGGCAGAGGGAAGACTGCACGCCGACCCCACCAGCTGGCCCCTCTCTAGGCTGGTGGGCAGGCAGCTCCTGCGGTGCTAAGTAATGAGCACAATTCCAGCACTGGTTCTGCTCACTAGTGAGAAATCAAAGCCCAGTATTAGAGGCCATTTCTGGCTGGGCTCCGTTTGTGCCCAAATCCATCAAAGCCCTGGGCCTGGGGTTTCCTCTGGGGAAGGTGGGGGCTGGATGCTTTGTTAAGCAGGAAAGGCAGGCCACCCCCAGCCTCCCCAGCTGAACCTGGCTCTGGAGAACTCTAGGCCAATCAGTCTTGTCTTTTTTCTGCCGTGGAGGAGCCCTCCCTGTACCCTCAGTAACCTCAGTATTTATTCCTGATCCCTTTGCCCTGCTGGTTCTAAAACAGTTTCCCGAGCCCCAATCCTGCCCAAGTCTTCAATCACCCCCCCCAACACCCTCAAACCAGAAACCAACACCCCAGCCCTGCAACTCCCACATTCAACTACACTTTAAAACAAGGTCGGTCATTCAGCAGCCTGCCCCCTCCCCCATCATTACCTTCCAACTTCAAAACACTGCTTTAAATACCAGAGTCTGCCCAAATTGTAATTAACTTGGATCAAATGCTTGTGTCGTAACTTTACAACAGAGGGCTGGGGAAAAAAAAAGTGGAGGATGTGCTAAAACCAAGCCCTCGCTCCTAGGCCGTGGGAATCATTAATTCCAGAGTGAGGAATCTGGCTATTGGGGTGTACGTGGGGGGCGGATGCCAACAGCCCAGCGGAAGGTGGCGGGGGAGGGCTGCGTCACCTCGTCTACTTTCTGCGCCAGCTTTCCTGCCCTACTCTCAGCCTCAACTCGGAGGACTGCGTGCAGGACGCCCCCCACTCCCGCCCCGCACCCCACCCATCCCCCCCCACCCAGAGGAGCCAAGGTGTCCAGCAGCCGCCGCCAGCCCACCTACTTGGTTCCGGTACCAAAGAGACGTTGGCTCGCCAGAAGACGCAGCCCAGTCAGCGACGCGGGGCCCAGCTACAAACAAGAGAGAGGTGTACCCAACCAGGGCGGGTGGTGGTGGTGGTGCTGGGGACTTTATTTTAGGAGCCCACCAACCCCCTTAAGACATCTTGCAGGCCCACTGTAGGCAAGCGCATCTCGTCTGCTCCCCGGACGGGGGAGAATGTCAGTGACCCATTTAAAAGGAAACTTGGCAGGATCACTATGTACTCCCCCCTCCACCCCAACACACACACACACCAAACCCCAGAAAAAAATCCTCCAGACCTGCGGATCCTGCGGCCGCGGGGAAAGCTGTAGGAGCAGTATTCAGCCCTTCCCCCTTTCTATAGCCAAAGCCCTTCAAGCCGGCCTCCCCCGGCTAGCTGAGCAGACCCCCGCTTCCCGTGTTCCAGGTCTCTCGCTCCTTCCCGTCTGCGGATTCCGGCGAGTGCAGCGCTTAGGTGCTTGGAAGAGCTGGGAACTAGGACTCGGAAGTTGCCGGCGAATAGCAAGCAAGCGCACACCTGGCCCAAGCAACAGTAGCCTTTTCCTTTTTTTTTCCCCCCTGCTGCGGTGAGCGGGGATCCCGGGGTCCCCTGGAGCCAGTCCTCCGGGAGGAGCAGACTCCGACTCGAACACCCATTTCGAGGAAAAGAAGAGATCCTTTCCAGGAGGGGAGCGGGGAAGCGGCAAGAAGCTTCCTCTGAACCACCTAGCCTGTGCCCCCGGAGAGGTGGCTGCGCCATCGCCCACTTTGGTGGGACGGAGAAATCTACCTTCTAACTTGGGTGCCCTTGCGCTTTCCAAGTGCACACCGACGCGGTGATGGACCACTTCAACTTTGGGACAGACTGGGGCGCAAAGGTCCCCTATACCCCCGCCCTCTTGCCCGATCGCTCCTTACCTGCTTGGCTCAGCCTCGGGTCCCAACAGAGCAGCAGCGCCAGCAGCAGCGCGCCCCGCGCTCCGCTCCGGGCCCACATGCTCCCGCGGCCAGGCTCGGGCGCCTCTCCCTCGGGGCTCTCTCCCTGGCCCCAGCCTCGCCGCCGCCGTCTCCGCCGCCGCCGCCTCCTCCTCGCCGTCCTCCCCGGAGCCCGGCCGCGCCAGCCCGTGCTCTTCGTGGGGGCAGCGGCAGCCACGCCGCGCAGAGGGCTGCCCGGCGCTCGGAGCGCAGTGGGTGCCCAGAGCCCGCTCTCCAGCCAGGCTCCGGCGCGCCCCGCTCTGCGCTCCTCAGGCTCTGGGGCTCCGAGCGCTCTCCAGAGCTCTCGCGCCCTGGCTTCGAAGTTACGCGACGGAAGGTGAGTGCACTCAGCGACCCTCGCATCGGCCGGCACCGCGCCGTCAGAACCCCTGCGCGCCCCTCTCTGCGCCCAGCAGCTGCCCAGGGTTCCGGCGCGCTCGCCGGCTGGCGCCGCCTGCTACAATACCGAGCGCAGCCGCTCGCCGGCCCTAGTCAGTCCGCGAGCGGATGGGGACGGCGCGCGGCCGGGGCGGGGCCTGGGAGGGCAAGGGCGGGGCCAGCTAGGGGCCCCCGGAGGGGGGGAACCGACGGCCACCTGCGCGCCTCCTTGTTTGAGTGGGGGGGGCTTTCAGGGGGGGTCCTCGCGAGACGCTGGGCCTGGAGGGTTGGAAAACCAGGCCACTGGAACGAGGCTGGAAGCGGAGTCTGCCCCATTCTCTCTTCCAAAAACTAAGGAAATGTATCCAAGCTCTCCTTTGGCTTGGCTGTGTCAGCGTTCTCATCTGATTAAGTTGAGGACTGTCACTTTTGGCTCCCTTGGCCTGTATTACATCCTATGCCTTCAATCTGTGGAGATGTTTCCAGAAAGACTCCCTAAATGGGAAAATCTCAAACACTCAAGTCCTGGTTAGGCTAGGGCTTACAGCTGTGTGAGGGTGGTTACAGATGTGGGTCATGCTGGATGGCTCTGCTTGTCTGTATGATCTTAGGTAGAACTGTTTTCCAGAGCCCTCTAAGCCTCCTGTAACACTTTAGGTGCTAGTGTGAGAACCGTGTTCTCCAAGGGACAGTGGGGCAGAGGAGAGAGACACAGAGGGGAAAGGCTCTGCTCCTCACCTTCTGTGTGACCTTGAGCAAGTTACTTAACCATTCTGACGCTCCCTTCATCATCATCTAAAATAGAGAAAAATTATAATTATCTCATAAGGGGGTGTAGAGTTGAATGAAAAGAGTATGTATGGAAACTACATAAACGTCAGTAATCTCTCTTTCCAAGATCTCGCCTCCCTGCCAGTCTGATTTGTGGGGGAAAGTCCTGGCCACCCAAGGGTGGGCCAAAAGACATATGGCACTAGATGGAGTTTGAGGCATGTTAGTGTTTTCAGATAGAAACATGGAGAGGTCAGGAGAGGTGAGCCTGTTGTACTGGCAGAGCCCTGTGTCCCAGGAAGGGGGTCAGGTGCTTTGTAGGCACCACCTGAGTTAGTCCTCACAACAACTCTGAGTTGCACCTGTTGTATCCCCATTTTATAGATGATGGAATGGAGGCACAAAGATGTAAAGTCATTTGCTCAAGATCACACAGCTTTGCCAGAATGAGTGAGTGAAGGGGGAAAGGTAGATGGGATTGGAAAGAAAGTCTCTGAGCTTGGGATGCATCCACCTTACCCCTCCTCTGGGGCTGGACTTGGCAGCCAACAGGGATGCCTCATCCCCCTTGCTCTGATCTGTTCTCTACTTAGGATTTTTCTGGAGCTGAGATCTAGAATCTCTCCTCAAATACAGGTGCAGTGGGCTGCTTCAGGAAGGGGTGAAAGAAGTCAGAGGTTGGTTCTGCCAGGCCCAGGAGCCAGTAGGGGATGGGCTGGAATAGGGCCAAGAGTCCCCAGGGATGCTTCCTAGATTCAAGGAGAAAGGACGTGGGGACCAGACCCTGCAAGCTGGAAGGGAACCTGGTGGGGGCAGAGAAGGAGTAAGTACTGCCCAATATCCTTGGCAACATACTCCTGTGTAGGCTGGAATATGCAGCACCTGGGGCAGGGTGCCTGTCCGAAGCCACGTCCCAGGTCCAAGCCACGTCCCAGGTCCAAGCCACGTCCCAGGCCCTCTCTGGCTGGGTATTCAGGATCTGGGTGGGAGGGTGGATAGGCGTGTAGCAGGACTCCCTGGGAAGAACTGAGAAAGGTCCCTGTGGGCAAAGGTAGTTGGGTTATTTTTAGCTTGGTCCAGGACAGCCCGGCAAGGGCCACGGATGGGAGTCAATAGCTTATCTCACCAAGCTAAGTCCACTCATCCACACAGCTACAAGCATGCATACTGACACAGACCCCTAGACACAGTTACCAAGTGCCTCACCGATAGACACCTAAAAGCACGCACAAGCAAACAGGCAGCAAAGACCCACAAGTGCAAGATGACACACCCCCCCAGAAACCTTACAAATAGCATTCAGCTGTGGAGAAAACCATATACCTAAGACAAGGGACTGAAAAAAAAAAAAAAGCACACACCTACCCTGTGTCACAGACACAAACACCCACACAACCATATACCTCCACAAACACAAATATACTCTTAAGAAGATGACATGAAAGACAAATTGAGGGACGCCTGGGTGGCTCAGTTGGTTGGGCGACTGCCTTCGGCTCAGGTCATGATCCCGGCGACCTGGGATCAAGCCCCACATCGGGCTCCCTGCTCAGCGGGAAGCCTGCTTCTCCCTCCCTGCTTGTGTTCCCTCTCTCGCTGTGTTTCCCTCTGTCAAATAAATAAAATCTTTAAAAAAAAAAAAAAAAAAGAAAGACAAATTGATACTTAGATACCTAACTTCCCCGAGGTAACACATACAGGAACACGGGTACCAAGACCCACAGCTGACTGCCATCCCCCTGAACACAAGGTCAAGTACACTATGCTAAACAACTCAGCGGGGACCTCAGCAGAAACAAGGCATGCATGTGGGGACCCGGGGCTCGCTCGTGCTCTCTCTCTCTCCTTATCAGAGGCCAGTGGGAATTGGGGTTTTTCCAAAAACCACAGTCCGCTGGACTTGCTGTTCAGGCAATAGTTGTACCCTGTAAGCCCTTCTAGTCCAATGTCAGGTTTCATGACTTTGTTTAATTCCTGGCAGCAGGGAAGGGGGGATAAGAGGGCAGCAAAAGAAAAGTGGTTATTTATTTCCCCCTCTCCTGCAGGTGTCTGCCCCACTTTTCTCCCAAGCCTAGAAACTCTTTCAACTATTAAAATATGCCTATAGGTGTGTGTGGGGGGGAGGGTCCTGGGCCTTGTTTTCCCTTCAGGACTCCAACCTCAGGGTGGGGAACTTACCACATTGGGGATCCCTCCGTAATTCCCCTGCCCCCCTCTCATGCTGTAACAGTGTGAGTGCTGGTCCTCAGCCAGGGCCAGGGAAAGGACTTCAGAGGGAGCCTAAACCTTTTCCTGGGACAGGTGAAGAACAGGCAAGGCCTAGGCCCTGGGATGACTCATTGGAGTAACTGGATTAAGAATTACCAAGGTGTTCCCAAACCCAGTGCCATTAGACTCAGCAAAGGTGTCCTTCTGTGAGTTAAGAAGGAGGAGGTGGTGAGCTGCTTGGAGGCAGGGCCTTTCCTTTCCCGATTACGATTATATATCCAGTTTGGAAGACAGCATTGTGCACACAGTAGGCCCACGATCAATATTGGTTGAGTGGAAAGATCAAGGAGGCTGGACAAAGAGGGGTTAATGAGCAAAGGGCCCATAGCCCTGTCAAAAGGACCCTAGAAGGAGACTCCCACCTCCCCCTCCAGTTCCTGGGGGCCTGGGGCCTGGGGTGGAAGGTAGGGCTGCCTTCCTACAGCATAGCTACTTTGAAACAGTCCCAGAGCCGGTTCTGACCCTTAGTGGTGGCTGTGGAGGCTTCATGGGTTATCCTCGTTTCTCCCAAACCAGAATAGCATGTGGAAGACAGAGTTCTGGAATCCGGAGTTGAGCGGATGTTCCTTTGATGGATCAGGGACAGCTCTTAGCAGCTAAGAGGAGGTGGGCAGGCTGCTGAGCCTTTCCTAGAATTGGTTTCCTTGGTTGTAAAATGGAAACGCTAACTACCTCCTAGAATTGAAAAGAATATACAGAAAGCCCCTTATCTGGTTGAATACAGGCTCCTTCTTTAGTAACAATGCTAATGTTAAAGGGATGGTAGGAAGTTCCCTGCCGGCGGGGCGGGCCGCTCTGGGTTGGCACCTCCCTCCGCAGCCCAGGACCCATGTCTCACGGGCGCCACTAGGCGGCGCGCTGCAGCTCCACACCCCGCCTTGCGACCGCGGGGACCTCCATCCTAAGGGGGTGGGTCTGGAAGGGAGCCCCGCTCCAGGCTTCCATACGGGTCGGGGGTGGGGGGTGGGGGTGGGGGCTCCAGAGGAGTGGCTCTTGGA
Source organism: Spilogale gracilis (assembly GCA_004023965.1). NCBI lineage: Eukaryota > Metazoa > Chordata > Mammalia > Carnivora > Mephitidae > Spilogale > Spilogale gracilis. Next base: position 89,821 of record PITA01000506.1, read on the forward strand.
CCCCCGGCTTGTCTGGGGAAGGGAGCTGTCAGACAACACGGTTTCCAGGATCTTGGGAGGGAAAGTTTGAGAATGAGTTCATAATCCCTCCTCTGACCATCCAGTCCATTGTGGACCCCAAACACCTGGACCCTGGGGAGGAAGGCACTTAGGGTCGAAGATCCCTGAAGCTCTACCATGTTATTATTATAGTCAACGTACAGTGCTTTCTGTGTGCCAGATACCATCCCGAGTCCTTTATATGCTGACAACGACCTTCTGAGATAAGTACTATTATTACAGCCCCTATTTGCCAGATAGGGAAACTGAGGCATGGAGCGGTCGCTTGGCCAGGGTCACATACAGCTAGTCAATGGTGCAGTGGAGATGCAGATCCAGACAGAATGATCTCAAGTTTGTACTCTTATTTTTCAATTGAGAGTAAATTCACTGAACATAAAATTTAACCATTTAAGAGTACATGATTCAGGGTGCCTGGCTGGCTCAGCGGGGGGGAGTGTGCAACTCTCGATCTTGGGGTCGAGTTCAAGCTCCACAATGGGTGTCAAGCTTAGTAATAAATATAAATAAATAAAAGTGTACGATTTGGTGTCTTCTAGTATATTTATGATATTGTTGTACTGGCCTCACAACTAATTCAATAGCCTCCGCTTCGCCCCAGAAAGAAATCCCACACCATGAAACAGTCCCCTCCCCTGCTTCCCCTCTGCATTCTTTCCTTCCTCTCCCAGCCCCTGGCAACCATGAGTCTACTTTCCTGTTTCTGTGCATTTGCCTATTCTGGGAATTTCATATAAATGGAATCATAACACTACGTGACCATCAAGCTGGGGCTCTCAACCTCAGCTACTTACTGTGACAGCCCTCCTCCCACTCCCCACCCCATACACATCTTTTCTCCTGTCCCCAGGGGAGGGCCTTCTCCCTGCGGTTTAGGCAACAGAAGCAGTTAGTCACAAAAACCTGGGGGTCAGGCAGATCCGGGTTTAAATCCTGGCTCTGTCTTGGACAATTTACTCATTTTCTCTGCTGTTGCCTTCTCAAAATTCTTTGTTGTCGCTACTGTTAATTAAAAAAAAAAAAAAAAAACTTTGAATTTTAAAACAGTTTTAGATATACAGAAAAATTGCAGATATAATCTAGAAAGTTCCTATATAGCCCTCACTCTATTTCCCCTACTAGTATCTTACATCTATATGTAGTTCATTTGCTACAATTAATGAACCCATACTGATAGATTATATGAACTAAACTCCATTCATAATTTCTTAGTTTTTACCTAATATCCTTTTCTGTTTCAAGATCCTATCTAGCATGCCGCATTACACATAGTGATCATGACCTTAAAGCCTTCTTTTGCCTGTGATAGTTTCTTAGACTTTGTTTTTGATGATCTTGATAATTTTGAGAATTACTGATCAAGTATTTTCTAGAATGTCCCTCAGTTGGCATTTCTCCATCTTAAAATTCTTAACACTGTTTTTAGAGACTTTATTTATTTGAGAGAGCGTGCAAGAGAGCATGAGCAGGGGGAGGGGCAGAGGGAGTGGAAGAAGCAGACTCTCAGCTGAGCAGGGAGCCCAGAGGCTCAATCCCAGGACTCTGGGATCATGATCTGAACTGAAGGCAGACGCTTAACCAACAGAGTCATACAGGTGCCCCAAAATTCTTAATAATTTTTCAACAAGGAGCCCTGTTCAAAATAATTTTGCACCGAGTCCTTCAAATTAGGTAACCTGTCCTGCTTACAGGACAGGGAAAATGCCGTGGAGCGGGGCCCGGGATATGCCTAAGTCTGGCTGGCAAGTGTTAGTACTGCCTAGAGGGGCTTTACCAGCTCTGAAGAGGGAATGCTGGACTCTTCATCCAGGGTGAGAAGGAAACCATAAACCCGGAAAAGGCTTGCCTTCCAGGGAATGTGTGAGAAAGGTGTCAGGCCAGGAATGGGGATGGTGTGGTCAGGGCTTGGCGGGGCTTTCGTCTTTCCACCAGGGGACAAAAGGGCAGAGAAGGCAGGAAACGAAATCTCCCAGCAAAGGCAAGGCCTGCTCCACTAGAGAGAGATTCTTTAGGAAATGGGGAGTCACGGGTGCTGACAGAGGTGGAGAAAGGCCTGATGAGAGCCCATCTGTGGGAGCATATTTCAGGTTGGGTGCAGGGACAGACTGAGGGGGACAGCCCAGGGCAGGGAAGCTGGTAGAGTTTGTGTTCAGGGCTGCAGGGGGTGAGGACTCAGAGGGAGAAAGAAGACTCTGGACTCTGGGCCTCTGTGAGTATGGGAACTTGGGGGTAGGGGAGAGAATTGGGGCTCGGGGCTCGGGGAGTCCAACAGGGGAAGGCAGGGTTACAATGGGAGGAATAGTGAAAAGAGGAGATGGGGTGGGGTGGGGAGAAGGTGGAGAATCTCGGTTTGGATGTGGTGAGTTAGGGGTGCCTATGGATTTCTCAACATACCTGTCGAAATGTAGGACTGACCAGTGCTTAGAGGAATGCCTTAAAAATGAACAAAGCCGTCTAACATATACTAAGCAATTACAGGGAGCCAGACACCATGCCAAGAGCTCTACGCAAATCAGTTCCTTCAATCTCCATGATAACCCGTGAAGTGGATGTTATGCTTATCTCCATTTTAAAAATGACAAAGCTATGACTCAGATGTCCCTGCTTAGTGGGAGAGGCCAGATTGAAACCCGGGCAGTCTGGTTTCAGAGCCCGCAGCGCTGACATACACAGGGGACCAACTCAGTCCCCCCACCCCCAACCCCGGGGGTAGATCTTTGACCAACGGGATTTCCTGTTGTTCCTCTGCGACATTCTTGGAGGTCAGCGTTGATTCTGAACTCATTGAAATGGAAACTGAGGCTCGGGGAGAGACAGGACAGCTGGTCAGGACCGACCTTGAGTTTTGCACCCACATGCTATGCCTGGTCCACACTGCCAGCCTCTTCTGATCTCATCTGGAGTTATGGGGAATAGTCTCTGTAGAGGGAGGAGAAAGAGGAGAGCATACCGTCCAAGGAGATGATTAAAATAAGAAGACAAACCTTTTAAACTCTCTTGTGCTCTCTTTTAAATATTCTGGTTTAAATGTATTCAGGTAACATCGACTACGTCTAATGAATACATCAAGGCATTTGACATTCATCTTAAAACTATAACAATACAGCGCTTGGCATATAGAAATGCCATTGGCCATTTCAAATATGTCCAATTTCAGAACTGCTCATGTGATGCTTCCAGTATTTATTGTTCATGTAATAACAGGCTGCTAATTGAATTGAATGCTGTATTTATACTATCCAGAGAGTCTAAGAGAATTTACTCGCTGAGATTAATATTTGAATCAACTTTATTTACAAATCACTGTCTTGATAATTATAACTCTGTAAAGTTTTCATTTGGGCAAAACTGGAATTGCTTAAGGTCTAGCAGTTCCTTAAACCAGAAATGAGAGATAACTCAAAATTAATTTGTAAGAGAGACAACATTCCCATGTTTTTGGGGTTCTCTGCTCCTAGATTTTCAGTAGCTGGTAACTTTTGAAGGTAACTCACTATGATTTTCAGGATAAATGCCAAAGACATTCTCTAGTGGAAAGTATGCTTGAGGAGGTCCTCCTGTGAATGGGATGCATGGGCCACAAAGATCTTAACTGGGGGAAGAGGGAAAGAGTGGGGTAGACTAAGTGTGTGCATGCGTGTGCGCGTGCGTGCGTGCGTGTTTGTGTGCGCGCGCATGCGTGTGTGTGTGTGTGTGTGTGTGTGCGCGCGTGTTTGGGGAGGGGGGTAGTATAGACCTTTTCTTTCTGTTGAATGTTGACTGTACAGTGAAGGGTTATATGAGGAGCACTTCTTGTCACGTCCTCTGCTCTTTTTCCTAATATCAGCAGTCAGCTCATCTGGCTCTGGATATTTAAATTTCTCTCTGTTCCCCTCTCTTGCTGTAAAATTGATTTCACCATGAACTATGAATTTGGACCTATTTAACTTTTCATTGGTTGCTTCTAGCTCTGCTGTTCCTGATGGCTCTTTATCACCATGGGCATCTTTTTTTTTTTTTTTTAAGATTTTATTTATTTATTTGACAGAGAGAGATCACAAGTATGCAGAGAGAGAGAGGAGGAAGCAGGCTCCCTGCTGAGCAGAGAGCCCGATGTGGGCCTGGATCCCAGGACCCTGAGATCATGACCTGAGCCGAAGGCAGAGGCTTAACCCACTGAGCCACCCAGGCGCCCCACCACGGGCATCTTTTAAAGCAGACTCTGTCACTGTGCATGTGTCTACGTACTCCTTAAAATGGTTAAACTTTTCAAGCAGTTAGGGAAGTTGTAGGATGAGAGCTTTTTTAAACGCATCAAAACTTCTGGTCCCAGTTAAGGGAGCTGTAAAACATTCCAGTGATGGCTGTCCAGATACCATCACTCAAGAGCTTGTGCAGAAGTCTCGAACTAGACCAGTGTTGCCTGGTTGGGGTGACCTGAGGCCTTCCCAACATACCTGTGTGAATGCAGGACTGACTAGCACTTAGAGGAGTGGCCACTGTTTTAAAAATGAACAAAGCCAGCTAACAAGATCCCAAATGATGGAGGAGTTCAAGGTCGAGGAAAGGAGGGTTCAAAAACTAACAGTTCACCCCTGTTTCTGCCCCCTACCTCCTCTTTTGTGTTTTAAAGAATTTGGTGGCGGTGTAATTTACATACAATGGAACGCACAGATCTGGAGTGTAAAGTTCTATGACATTTGACAAATGCACACACCCAGTAACCACAATCCCAATCAGGATATGAACATTTCCATCATCTCAAAATTCCCTGACCTCTTTCCCAGTCAATCCTCACCTCGATTTCTAGCCTCATAGTGCTTATTCCTGAGTGCCTCATGCATGGAATCCGATAATACGTAGCCTTCCACGCCTGGCTCGTCCTGCTCACCATAATGACAGAGATCCCTTCCAGGTTGTTGTGGTAACGGAAGTTCATTCCTCGCTATTATTAAATAGTATTAATTATTTGAACACAGCCTAATTTGTTTCTTCATTCTCTTGTAATGGACATTTGGATTCTTTTCCATTTTAGTCCAGGCCTCTATAAATAAGGCCTCTATGAATATTCTTGAACATATTTTTGCTTTTTAGAAACCTGTTTCCATTTTCCGGCAATAAATAGGAGTGAAATTGCTGGGTCCTCAGGTAAGTATATATTTAATTTTATAGAAAACTGCCAAAATTGTTTTTCCAAAGTGGTTGTTTCATTTTGTACTCCCACCTTCCGTGTTTGAGAACTCTAGTTTCACAACCCTCGCCAGCATTTGATATTGTCAGTGTTTTTAATGAAGCCAGTGGGTGTGAAGTGGTATCTCAATTTAGTTTTAATTGGCGCCTCTCTGATGACTAGCAATGCTTGACACCTTTTCATGTGCTTATTAGCCACTTGTATGTCTTCTTTTATGAAATATCTGTTCAAACCTATTGCCCAATCTTTATTGGGATGTTTCTCGAGTTTTAATGTTGATTTGTAGGACTTCCTTGAACATTCTGAATACACAGCCTTTGTCAGACAGATGTGCGGAGAATATTTCCTCCTAGTCATCTGTTGTTTGGGTTTTCATTAACAGTGTGTTTTAAAGAGACAACACTTTCCATTTTGTTAAAGATCCATGTTTTCCATTTTTTCTTTTATGATGACTGCGTTTTGTGTCATAGAGCTAGTCTCCTGTCTCCTTCCAGAAGGTTTATTGTAATTAGCATTTATGTTTAAGTCTATTATCTGTCTGTAATTATTTTTAATGTATAGTGTGAGGTGGAGGTTGAGGGTCATTTTCTCCCCCATCTCATTATCTACTTGTTTCAGCACCATGTTTTTGAAAAGACTTTCCTCTCCCCATTGAATTGCTTTAGCCCCCTTTATCAAAACTCAATGAACTGTGTAAGTGTGAATCCATTTCTGGACCCTTTGTTCTGTTTCATTAATCCATTTGTCTGTCCTTACCCCAATACCACACCATCTTTACCACCAGGGGTTTATAGTTAATATCTTAGCTCTATAACCCTCTTCTTCTTTTTTTTTTAATACTATTTTAGATCTTCTAGATCATTACCATTTCCATTACCTTTAGAATCAACTTGTTAATTTCCATTAAAAAAGTTAAGATTTTGATAAGATGTCCTCAAATATATAGATCAATTTGGGGAGAACTGACATCTTAACACTAAGTTTTCCAATCTGCTAAAAGACATATCTTTTCATTTTCTTAATTTCTCTGCATATTCATCTGTTATTTTCAATGTACATTTTTATTAAATTTATTCCTATATATATTATGGGCTTTTATGCTATTAAAATGGTTTTTGTCTCATTTGCTAACTGTATAAAAATACAATGATTTTATATAATGACCCTGTATACTGTGAGTTACTAAATTCAGTAAGTAATACTGGTTGTTTTATTCTCAATCCTTCTGGATCTGTTCATATACAAACATATCATCTGTGAATAAAAAGCATTGTAATCATTCCATTCCAGTTGTTGTGAATTGTATTGATTTCTCGTGCCTTATCATACTAGCTAAATCCTCAGTATAGCGTTAAACAGAGTGATGAGAACAGATCTTCTTCACATGTTCCGGATCGTGGGGGAAAAACATTCATATTTCATTTTAGCTTATTTATTTAGTTTAGTTATTTCATTAACTGTCAGCATGCCATAGCTAGGTGTTACCATCTTGAGGAAATGCCCTTCTATTTTATCCCTACTGCACTAAGGTTTTTAAGTATCATGAATGGGTATTGGATTTCATCAAATACTTCTGCTTCAATTGAGATGATCACAATTTTTTCCTCTTTCTTCTGTTCATGTGGTGAATTATACTGGTTTATTTTCAAGTGAGAAACTAGCCTTTCGTTCCTGGGATAAACCACATTTTGTTATCATATCTCATCCTTTGAATATCTTTCTGAATTCGATTTGCCAATATTTTGTTAAGGAAACTTTACAGTAATGTTCATGAGGAATGTTGGTCTATACTTTTATTTTTTGTAATATTTCTGTGGGGTTTCAGTGGAGGGTCATGCTGGTATCGTGAAATGATTAGGGAAGCATTTCTTCCTTTTCTAGTTTTGGAAAAAGTTTGTGTGATATTGGTATCATTTCTTCCTTAGATAGTTTAAAGAATTCACCAGGGAAGCCACTTGAGTAGTGTTTTCTTTGCTAGAGGTTCTATTTGTTAATCCAATTCTTTAATAGACTTAGCCCCATTAAAACTGGCTCTCTCTTCTTAGGCCAATTTTGGTAAGCTATATACTTTGGTGGAATTTTTTCATTTCATCTAAATTGTCATATTTATTTGTGTGGGGTTTTAGGATGGAACCTCTAACAATATGCCCTCTTTGGTTTTTGGTATTGGTAATTTGAGTGCCCTCTAGCTCTCTCTCTCTCTCTTTTTTCCTTTTTCAATCCAGCTGAGGTTGTCAATCTTTTGATAAGAACTTTTTCAGCCTTTCAAGTGATCAAATTTGTCTTTGATGAATTTTTCTCTTATCTATTTTTTAGTCATTGCTTTTCTCTATTAATGCTTTCCTTCTACTTACCATGGAACTTGCTGTTCTTTACGTACTTCTTAACATGGATGCTTGGATCATTGGTATTTAGCTTTATTCCCATCTAACATAAGCAGTTAAAGCTATACTTTCTTTTTAGCAGCACTTTTTTGCATTCCATTAATTTGGATATGTTTTCTTTTTCTTTTTTTTCTTTTTAAAGTTTTTTTTAAGATTTTTTTTTTTTAATTTATTTGACAGAGAGAAACACAGCCAGAGAGGGAACACAAGCAGGGGGAAGTGAGAGAGGGAGAAACAGGCTTCCCGCCGAGCAGGGAGCCCGATGTGGGACTCAATCCCCCGTCTCCAGGATCATGACCTGAACCGAAGGCAGTCGCTTAACCAACTGAACCACCCAGGCGCCCCTGGATATGTTTTCTTTATGTAACATTTAGTTTGTTCAAATAACCTACAAGGAGGGGAAAAAAGGGAGGGGAGGGGACAAAGGAATATAAACAGAATGAACAAACAGAACAAATAATAAAGGGGTAGATGTAAGCCATGCCAATAATTACAGTAAATGTAAGTCATCTAAATATATCAATTAAAAAAGATTTGCACAGTGGACCAAAAAATTTCCTAATTATATGGTGTCTGCAAGAAACCCATTTCATTTGTAGCTATATAGGTAGGTTGAAAGTAAAAAGAATGGAAAATGTACTGTGCAAACTCTCATTTAAAAAAAGCAGAGTGGAGGGGCACCTGGTTGGCTTAGTTGGTTAAGTGTTCAACTTTTGATTTTGGCTCAGGGTATGATCTCAGGGTCTTGGGATTGAGCTCTGCATTGGGCTCTGTGCTCAGTGCAGAGTCTTCTTGAGATTCTCTCTTCCTCTGCCTCTGCCCCTCCGCTCTGCTTGTGCTCTCTCTCTGTAAATAAATAAAATCTTAAAAAGGCAATATTAATAATATATATTATTAATGGATATATTAATAATATCAAGTGGACTTTAGAGCAAAGGGAATTACCAGGGATAAAAAAGGACATTAAATATTGATAAAGGGGCAACACACCAAGGATATGTATATATATAGACTCCTTAATGTCAAGGCACCAAACAACAGAGCCGTAATATATGTAGTAAAAACTGACAAAACTGGAAGGACAATTGGAAATAGATCTACCTGCAGTTATAGTTGGAAACTGTAACATCTCTTTCTATCAGACAGAAAATTAGCAGGATATAGAAAAACTGAGAGATAACATCAGCCAGCAGATCTAATAGATATTTATAAAACACTCTACCCAAATAGACTATGCATTCTTTTCAGGTGCTCATGGAAAATTCACAGTATTTCATATTCTGGATTTTAAAACAAATCCCAACAAATTGAAAGAGCTGAAATCATGTAGTCTGACCACAAGGGGACTCAAATTGGAAATCAATAACAGAAAGAGAAAAGGAAAATCTCCTAATACTTAAAAAAAACAACTTAGAACTGAACTATAAAGTCAATACAACATAATTGTGAGATGCAGCTAAAGCAGGGCTGAGAGGGAAATTTATAACATTGAATACTTACTCTGGAAAAGAGAAAACGATCTCAAATCAATTTTATTTACTTCAAAATATTATCCAATTTCCCAGGGCACTATTCTTTGACCAATGAATGATTTAGGAATGTGCTGTTTAATTTTCAAGTATGTGATATTTTCCAGATACCTTTTTGTTATTGATATTTAATTTATCCAAGTGTGGTCACAGAATAACCTTTTCATGACTTCAGTCCTTTAAAATTTATTACAATTTTTCTTTATGGATATGAATATCTATAATAATATATCATATATACTATCTGGATAAATATATAAATAATGTATATTTTGTAATTGTCGAATGTAACATTCTGTACATATCAGGCAGTTTATTGTAGGCAACTAACAAATGGACAGTTGTGCTCAAATCTATTTCCTTTGTTCAAATCCTTTTTAATGTACTTATTCACATGTTGAGAGAATAATGTTAAAATATTCAAATATAATTCCTCTACTTCTTCCTTTAATTTTCTGAGTAGTCACATCATGTACTTTGAAGCTCTGCTATTGAGAACATAGACATTTAGGAAGGTCAAGTCTTCTTGATAAATTGACCATTTATCATGGCGTAATGTCTCTTTATTTCTGGTAACGCTTTGTTTTGAAGGCTGTTTTGTCTGGTATTACCATAGCAACATCTTTTTCTTACATGATAAGAAAAACTTGTTTTATAAGTTACAGCACAATATTATAAATAGAAAATATAGTTGCCTTGAGCAATAAGAGAAAAGGCAAACAAATCTATCAAATTAATCGATAGAAACTTTACATATTTGTTGTACCTATGGGCCATGGCATAGACTCTAAACAATTTGAACAGTTTTATTGAAATCTAAATATGTATCAATGTATAATGAAGTGCATATATTTGATATGTTTATCTTGTAAATTTAGACCCTTATAACACCATGAAACTATGACCTCGTCAAGACTGTGATCATATCTATCATTCCTGCAAGTTTCCTTATGCTCCTTTATAATCCCCTGCTCCTGCCCCTCTGTCTTCCCCAGCCTCCCAAGCAAACACTGACCTGCTTTCTTTCACTCTCTGTTAGTTTGCATTTTCTGACCATGGAATCACACAAAATGTACTCTACTTTTGTTTGGTTTCTTTCTCTCATGTACTAATTTTGAGAATCATTCGTGTTGTTAAGTGTATCAATAATCTATTCCTTTTCATTACTGAGTAATAACATATTATATGGCTATATGATAGTTTCTTTATTCAATCATCTGTTGCCAGATGTATGAGTTGTTTCCAGTTATTATAAAAAATAACGACCGTCTAATATAGAAGACAGTAGGAGAAGGAAAGTAAAGGGAAGCAAGGTAATTGAGGGAGAGAAACGAAACATGAAAGACTTTGGACACAGAAACAAACTGAGGCAGTTGGAGGGAGGGGGTGGGGGGATGGGACAGCCTGGTGGTGGGTACTGAGGGCACCTATTGCATGGAGCACTGGGTGTGGGGAATGGGCAATGAATCTTGGAACACTGAAAAAAATAAAAAATTAAAAAATTGAAAAAAACTACCATGAGAATTTGTGTGCAAGTATATTTTTTAAGTAATCCCTATACCCAATGTAGGTTTCAAACTCATGACCCCAAGATCAAGAGTTGTGTGCTCTATTGACTGAGCCAGCCAGGCACCCCTGTGTGCAAATCTTTATATGGATATGTTCTTTCATTTCTCTTGGTAAATATATAGGGATGGAATATCTGGATTATATGCTAGGTGTTTATTTAAAGATACTGATAAACTGTTTTCCAAAGTGGTTGCACCATTTTCCACTCTCATTAGTAGAGCATGAACGTCCCAGTTTTTCTACATTCTTACCAATGTTTGGAAAGGTCAGTCTTTTTCATTGTAGTCATTCTGTTAGACTGGGATAATGAAACATCTCTTTAAGTCTTTTGTTCCTCCTTCAATTGGCTGTTTCCTTACTGTTGAGATTTGAGAGAAATACATTTATATAATTGAAATATGTATATACTTTTGAGATATATATACTTGATCTATGTATGATATATACACTGGCTAAGAAAAAAGGATATCCTCCTCTGCAACAACACGGATAAATCCTAAGGCCATTATGCTAAGTGAAATAAATAAGTCAGATGGAGTAAGACAAATACTGTCTGATCTTAATTACGTGGAGAATCTAAAAAAGCCAAACTCATACAAACAGAGAGTGGAGTGATGATTGTCAGGGGCTGCAATGGCGTGTGTGTTGGGGGTGACAGGGAAATGGTGGTCAAAGAGTACAAATTTCCAGTTACAAGATGAGTAAGTTCTGGGGATCTAATGTACACCATGGTGATTATAGCCAATAGTACTATGTTATATACTTGAAAGTTGTTAAATGAGTAGGCCTTAAATGTTCTCACCATAAAAAATGAAATATTAATTATATGACATAATGGAGGTGGTGATCATTTTACAATATAGGAGTGTAGCAAATCAATAAGTTGTATACCTTAAACTTTCACAATGTTGTATGCCAGATCTCTATGAGCTGAAAAAATAATATAGGATCTAGCCTGTACAACTAGGCAAGAAAAAGAAATAAAAGCCGAGCAAGTGGTAAGAAGTATATACAACTGTCTTTCTTTGTAAGCAATGTGATGGTCTCTGCAAAAAATCTAATGGAATCTATAAAAAAAGCTACAAGAATGGGGACACCTGGGTGGCTAGTTGATTAAGAATCTGACTTGATTTTGGCTCAGATCATGATGTCAGGCCTGTGAGATCAAGCCCCTTGTCAATGCCCGTGCTGGGCGTGGAGCCTACTTAAGGTTCTCTCTATCCTCTCCCTCTTCCCCTCCCCCACCCATATCTATCTATCTATCTATCTATCTCCCTCAAAAAAAAAAAGCTACAAGAATTAAGAAGTAAATTTAGCAAGATTTCCAGGTATAAGATCAATATATTTAGAAATCAATGGTATTTCTGTATGCTGGCAATTAACATCTGTAAATCAAAACTTTTAAAAATCTAATTTACCAATAACCTAAAGCCAGCTCTGAGGGGAAGAAAAAGTAAAAGCAAATACTCCCAGAAGCCCTGATGGGCAGCGTTTGCCGATGTCGGTTGTGTAAATACTCCCCCACAGCTGAGTTCAAGTTGTCGGCGTCACATAGTAACAAATGTGGGCAGAGCACAGCCTGGCCCCAGCACCCTGCTGCAGATTTTCCTTTTTTTTTTTTTTTTGCTATGTATTCAAGTACTTTTATTTTTCATGAATACTATCTAGAAAAAATGTGAAGACTGAAATATGATTTTACTTTGTGTGCTTCTATCTTTCGCAGAGTGGGTCCACACTTTTCCTCTGTCTTGGGGTGAGGACCAAACTCTTCCCAGGTTGAACTAACCAGTGCTGGGCTTCAGTAATTAGATTGAGTTCACCTATAATTAGCACTCTCCCAACCTCAAGTGCAATGAGCAGCTGTTCGGTCTTGCTGTTGAGCAGGGAGAGGTTTCGGCTGCCCTTTTGGATGGTCTTTGGTTCACCTTTGGATGCGGTTCTGGCAAGGCCTTGACATTGAAGGGCTGGAAGGACCGCCCGACGTGCTACTCCTTCGGGAAGGCGCTCAGGGGTGAAACCCCTTGAAGGCACCGGCTGGGAGCTGAGCTCCTCTCTTTGACACTTGAGCTGATATTTTAAACAGTTAATCTAATTTCATTTAAGTTCCAATAGAGTCAACATACCGTGTTACGTTAGTTTCAGGTGTACAACATAGTGATTCAACACTTGCACACATCCCCTGGTGCTCATTGCAACACACACTTGGATGACTTTAAGCAAGACCCCTGGCCTGCCTCAGCCTCCATTCCCTATCCGGGAAGTGGGTGCAATGCGTGCCTTGTGGGGTCATTTTGAGAAAGAGATGAGATGAACTTTGTGATGTGACGAGTAGGAGGCTGCCACACAGTAACTCCTTGTTACTCTAGGCCACTGAGGTCAGAGTCCCTACCTCTCTTGGAGGGGCTGCCTTAGTCCTGTCCCTTAGTTGGGGCAACAACAAAGGAGGCCTTGCAGGGACCTTAGTGCTGCCCCCAACAGCTATCTGCCCCTCTTCCTAGCTGTCACCCAAATAATAGTGCTTGATATCGACAATCGCACTTTTCTCCAAGCTTATAGATCAGTATGTATGAGAGCACTGTTCCGGGTTGCACTGTGTCCTCCCAGCCTCACAAAAAGGTGTGTTGACATCCTAACTGCCATTATCTCAGAGTCTGACCTTATTTGGAAATAGTGTCTTTGCAGGCATGACCAAGTTAAGACGAGGTCATTTGGGTGGGCCCTAAGGCAGCAGGACTGATGTCCTTCCAAGAGGGAGGAATCCGGACACAGACGCACACAGGGCAAAGGTTGTGAACGCGCCCTGTAAAGACAGAGAATGGGAGGACACAGCCACAAGCCAGGAAGGCCCCAGGACTGCTGGCAGGCCCCAGGACTGCTGGCCGCCCCCAGAAGCAAAGAAAAGCCCTTGAGCGTTTCTAACCAGTCTCTGAAGGGCCACCGCCCTGCCCACACCTTGACCTGTAACTTCTGGCTTTCAGAACTGTGGGATAGTAAGTGTCGTTTTTTAGCTCCCCAGTCTGGGGCACTTTTATTGTGGTGGTCCCCGGAAACTGGTCCAAGCACCTTGAGAAAGTGCTACTTTATTAACCTGAACATCCCACCAAGCACAGGTCCCTTTCTCCCCTCTCTGTGCTGGCCTCGGTAGATGGTCCTATGGGATCCTGCAGGTTCCTTGCACCAATCGAAGGGTGCTGCGGCCCGGTGATTCTGGGCGGAGACCCTGAGGCTCCCAGCAGTTGGGTAACCGGCAGGAAACGCTCATAAAGGGAGTGTCAGGAGCCAGACTCAAAGGTCCCTCAACACCTTCCTCTCTGCATGGCCCCAGGCAGGTGCCAGCGGCATACGGCAGCCCCTCCCCTGGACCTCTGTCCTACCTGAGACTGTCCCAGCAGGCCTGCAGGTCTGGCTGGACTCTGGTGCTGACTTCAGACATTCTGGCTAGAGAAGCAAGCTGCCTTCCTGGTGGTGCTGCTCAGGGAGGACGGCTCCCCCCCACCCCCGCCCCCGGCTGCGGTGGTCTTTCCCTGTTGAACAGTAATTTATTGTGTTTCCCACTGAGCTTACTTCAGGAAAAAACATACTGGGAAACAGCAGCAGCTTGTAAAGAGAAGGTGTCCTCTGAAGCACTTTCCTCCCCACCCCGTTTTTAAAAAATCGCTTATCCTGATGTTAGTCAATTGCATAACATCCTATTCATTTTCTCCCCCCTCCATCATCTGCCCTGGAAACTCCACTCATGGCTAGCTGGATCTCGCTTGGGTGGACAGGGCACTGGGAGGTCAGGAGTCCAGTTTTGGCTTGTCTGCTCCCTTCCTGTGTGACCTTGGGCAGGTCACCCTGATGCTAATGACAATGCTAACGGCCCCGTTTACTGAGCACCTACTATGCTCTGGGCTCTCTGCACACGTCATCTCATCCATGGTCATGGGCCCCTACACAGGGGAGTGGGAGCCCCACCAGCAGATGTGGGAGGTAAGGCTCAGGGAGGCTGGAGAACTGCAAGGAGACTACCTGGTGAATAACACCCAAGCTGGGGTTTCAGATGAGACAAATCGGCTCAGACTGTTTTCACTAGACCGTGGTGCTGCTGATCCCCTCTCTGGGTTCCAGTCTCCCCAGTTGTGAAATGGGAGATCAGACTTGGAAGCCATCAGCCCCCTTTCCAGCTTCCTGGACAAATGGCTCTCTACCTATCCCCCTACAAATCCCTTGTTCCTCCAGTGACCCTTGAAAGCATAAATCTGATCATACCACTTGCTCGATGGGGAAGCAGCCTTATTTAATTGCTTACTGGTTTATCATGTGTTTAAGAGGCTGTGCTCTCGCGACCCAGTCCCCCGCACAGAGAACAGTGCCTGGCGACCCTCGGTGCTGGATCCGTGGCTGCTACAGTGGCCGGGCAGAAAGGCAGGAGCAGGGCTGGGTGGCAGGTGAACTTGTAGGGCAGGGTTGGCTGCACCACGTGGGTCTTAAAGTAGGTCAGAAGGCCAAGCTGGTCTGCCCAGTGGCCATGATGAAGCTGGCGAAGTTGGTCTTTTGGCTCTTGGGCTGACCCCCTTGACTGCCAAATGACGCCCATCTCTGCCAGCCTATGTGCCTGAGCTCTTATCTGATGAGCTATTTCTGTTTCTTATATATAGCTATCCATATTTTCCTGAGATCTGAGTGGAACATAAAGTACCAGGGAGCCAAAGGGATACAGGGCTAATGGTGGAATTTTAGACATACTGAGAGACGAGAAGAGACGTATTTTGGGGCAGTCAGTGTCTAAGTAGGACCTCAAAGTCTTCCTGGTGTGCAGTGACTCACTCCAGATGGGGCAGAGATGTGGCTGGTCCAGGGCACCTGTTTCAGGAAGGGCGGGGCTGCTGTCTCATCCCTACTCATGCTAACTCTCTCCCTTCTCCCCGTTGTAGGATCATGGCCATCTCTTCTGATTCACCCACCCCAACCTCCTCGTTGGATCAAAATGGACCAGGAGCTCAGAGAGGGCAGTAACTGGCTTAGAGTTGCACAGCACGACTATGGCCTGTGCCATGTTGCCCTACCTTTCTGACTTCCGGGCTTGCCTTCCTGCAGGAACTTTTGATCTGTGTCCTGGGGAGTCGTAGGGTTCTGTGGCAGTATCCAGAAGCTGACACAGAGCGGGATGGGGGTGGGTGTTGAGTAGGAGGATTCCAGAACCCCACCCCCTCACCACGAGCTGGCTCACACATTAGGCCATTTGTCTAAAGAGAGGGTCCCACTCCTAGAGAGAGAAGTTTGGAGACAACAGTGATCCTATTAGGGGGCATGCATAGGGGGAAACTTTGCAAAGATAGAGGAAGCAGGGGGGCCCTCTGCGAGGCTATGCAAGCATCTTCCTCAACACCCCCAGGATGATTTGGTCCAGGGAGAGGATATTTAGTAGGGGAGAGCCCTCCGGGAAACACTTGGTCTACAGGGGAAGAGTGTGCTCAGCCCTTGACATAGAAAAAGATGATTATAATAATTATAAAATCTAGTGTGCTCTCAAGGCTGTACCAGGCAATTTTCTTAATAATAAATAGTAAATTGATATTTGTTGACTGAATAAATGAAGAGATGAGTGTATTCCTGTACAGAGAAGGAGGTAAGCGCCCACAGTGGGGAGAGGGGGGGTGGGGGGAATGAGAGAGAGAGAGAAGGAAAGAGGAATCTTTGAAGAGCAGTGGGAAACAGGCAGCCTGTGACTGCCATGTAACACCGTGCTTTGCAACACCCGCTCTCAGAATATGTTTCCTTTGCCTTGTGGCTGTGGCTCGGGGTCACTGGCCACGGGCTCAGGTCTCCTCTCTCTATGTGTTTGCACCTGCCTTTCTTCCCCAGCATTTCTTCCCTCCACAGAGGTCTGCTCCGCCTCAGGTATGGGGCCAAAGAGGGGATCCCAGGCTGGTTGGTCTTCCCACTTGGGAAACAAGCACAGAGAAGCAAAGTGACTCTCCCAAGGCCACACAGTGATTCCTGTCTTGCCCTGCAGCCCCGAGAAACAGGCTTGTCTGGAATCATGGCCTTTTTATTCTCTCTCTGCCATGAAGACCAGGTCACAGGTGGTTGCAAGGACTATGTGAAACCTGCCCCATGAAAAGGATCAAGAGAAACTAGGGACACAGAGAGAACTGTAACAAGACAGGCAAATTGATCTGATTCCTCCCTGGGCCCGGACCAGACAAGGCCCAGCCTCCTCACCCCTCAGGGTCCTCTCCCCTCAGTCAAATCCATGAGGAACTAGGGAGTTTTGGCAGACTTGGGGGCCTGCCTGAGCCCGGCACACTTGGGACCCAAGCCCAGATATTCCAAGGTAGGCCTTAGGGGCATATTCCAGTGGCCTGTATATCTGTCTACAGCATCACATCTGACAGGCCTGACGTGTGTCATGATGTGCTCCCCTGGGATGCCCCCCCACCCCCGCCAGCACCCGGTTACCAGAAGGGAGGCGTAGATAATGCGTGCTTTCCATGCCTGGATGGATTTAGGACGCTCTGGGCATGGGGCCTGTTGACAGCTCAGGGTGCTGATGTGGGGCACCAGAGCCCAGAAGCAGAACCCCAAGTCTCACACCAGACTTTGCGCATCTTGAATAAAATACACGTATAAAGCCTTAAAGTCATAGTGCTTCTTTTTTTTCTATGTTGAGATGCATATTGGGTACTCTGGAAGCACAGGGGGGCCCTACTCAGTCTTAGGGAGCAAGGACGACGTCCCAGGGCCCCTCACATCAGAGCCACGTAATGGATAATGCATGTTCTCCTGCTCAATTCAGGCTGGCATTCCCGACTCTCAGCTCTGTCCGGCTACAATGTAACACAAATCACATATGTAATTTCACATTTTCTAGCAGGGACATTTTTAAAAGTAGAAAGAAACAAGTGGAATTAATTTGATGTATTTTATTTAACTAGATATGCCTGATGCGTTTTTGTTTCGATGGGTTACGGACGTAAAAATTGGTAATAGTTATCCCACTCATTTTTTTTTATATTAACTCTTCAAAATCCGGCCTGCATTTTACACTTAAAGTATGTCTCTCTTTGAACTCTACATTTTCAGCTGATCTGTGCTTGTAGTTCACACAACTGACCGTGGTAGGTACCCATGTTGTTCTAAACATATTAAAAAGTTTTCCAATAAGTGAATTAAGTATCAGTTTTAAAATTTAAATTCAATTTTAAATTGAGATGAATTAAAATTAAATTAAAAAATGAATTAAATTGAAAAATGAAGTTTCAGTATTGTAGTCACTGTGGCCTCATTTCCAGTGCTCCGTGGCCACTTGTGGCCAGTGGCTGTCGGATGGCATGGCACAGATAGAATGTGCCTCCGGGCTCACGCTCCCCTTCCCTTCAGCTCCCCTGGATGTGCCCAGGTACCAGCCCTCCTGCCCCTTCACTCAGGTTCTCCCTCTCCTCCCCTCCACAGGCCTGGCCCACGTCCCAGCCCCCACCTTGGTTGCCCCCACAAGCAGAGGGCATGGCACACACAGCGTGACTCTGACCTGTCCCTGACTCTCACTGTGGCCTGTCATTTCCTATCCCAACAGCCTGCAAGGGCCCTCTGTCCCGACACGGGATGTTGGCAGCAGAGCTGGGACCAAGAGTTCCTTCCCTTTTCCTGGATCTCATCCCACACCCTGTGTCTTGCACTCTCCAGGAGCTGGGCCAGACAAGGGCAGCCGGTAAAGTCATGATGCTCTAAGACCCAGCACTGGGCACTCTCATGGACTCCCATCTCTAGGGCTTTCCAGCTTTGCCTGCAGAGGGGGATGGCCCACACACCTTGCTCCCCTCCTTCAGAAGGCTGAACTCAAAAGCAGAGAGAGGAGCAGTAGGGGGCACAGTGCGGTATCACAGGAGGCATGAGACTCACCCAGAGAGGCATGGTAGTTCCCCCAGGGCAGCCTTTCCAGGCCTCAGTCTTTCCATCCGCCCAGTGGGATCTTCTCATTCTTTGCAGATGGTGATCTGCGTTGTGGGGGACAGCAGGGTAGGCATGCAAGATCCAGCACACACCTGTGGCTCCTTCTTAACACCGGGAGCATTTGCTCACCCCTGCCCCAGGCCATTGCTACAGATATACCATTCAACCCAGAGGGAAGCTGAGACCCTTCTGAAATGTACACACCCCCAGAGCCCCACCAGCTCCTCCTCTGTCAGTTCCCCATCCAAAAAGGACCAACAGTTTCTTCCCCTTGGGGGACCTTGTGCCCCATTCTGGCCTATGAGAGGTGTCCTACCAGCCCCAAACACTAAATGGATGGATGGTTGTCTCTAAGCCTTTCAATAAAACACCACGGGGCGCCTGGGTGGCTCAGTTGGTTAAGCAACTGCCTCCGGCTCAGGTCATGATCCCAGAGACCCTGGATCGAGCCCCACATCGGGCTCCCTGCTCGGCGGGAAGCCTGCTTCTCCCTCTCTCACTCCCCCTGCTTGTGTTCCCTCTCTAGCTGTGTTTCTCTCTGTCAAATAAATAAATAAAATATTTAAAAAAAAAAAAAAACAAAAAAAACAAAAAAAAAACACCACTCTCTGTCTTCTGTGGGCAGACAGACATATGTATAACAATAGATATGTTTCCTGTGCATTTCCAAACCGCACAGATCTACCTCATTCCTGGCTATACCCCTGTCTCATCCTTCCTCCCAAAGAAGAGTGACATAGGCATGTTTAGATGGGGTAATGGAGGCCCCCAGATGATGACTGGCACATATCAGGGGCTTGATGAGTGGGAGGAAGGCAACGACTTGGTCTCCTAGGAGTAGGTCAGAAGTCCCTGTCCTCAGCATGGATCCTTGAGGCACCCGGTGGCAATGCCATAGAAGGACCGAGGGAGGGTGATGGAGACCTAGGGGGTGTCTCTGATCACTGTTCAATCAATCCTCCCAGGGCCAGGGTGTGTCCTATCAAGGAGCTCAGAGGCACCTGGCCGCTGTGACCTCTGGCTAGCCAACGCCAAGGGTGTGGCCTAGCCTCCCCAGAGAGGGACACAGCTCCTAGGCGGGAGCACCGGAGTGCTCACTCTTCAGACACGAGGACAGCTAGTAGTTGCTCGAGTCTGGAGACAGATGCGTGCCCACCATGTTTAGTTCTTTTTAAAGTTTTATTTATTCTGGGTGGGAAAAAATAACCCATAATGTCATCACTTCTTTTTTTGGATTATGTAAAACAAGACGTGTTCATTCTCTCTTACGGTTGTCCTCACCCAGCCCGCCACTGCAGACAACCGCCCTCCTAACCTCTGTGAGCGGTTTCGGGGGTGCTTCTCGAAGCCAAAGATGTTGCAGGCACGTCATCTCTATCAACCTAGCTGAAATATCTGTTTGTAATAACAAAACAGGTATATGCTTTATGTGGGGATGCAATCTGTTTTTCCACTTATCATTACCACACTGGTATTATCTGAGGTCAGCCCACAAAGACCAACGTCACTCCTCGCCACACCCACCGGGCCTTGTGCCCACTGCTGGGAAGGTGCACGCCATGGGCAGCAGCCTCCGCCCCAGGCTCTCACTCCCTCCCGGATGCTCGCCAGTCTTTCCAGAGAGAGCCCCGAGTAGTGAGATGCAGAAGACTCTCTTTCCTGGAACTGTGTGCAGAGTCAAGTCCCTGTACTTCCAGGCTGGGAACTCTCATTAATCCAGGGAGCTCGGTACTGAGAGATGAGAGCCACAGTTGGGGCTGGGAATGGTTTACAGAGTTCCTTCCACAATACCAGCCTGGCCCTGGGCCCAGCTGCCAGCCCAGCTGCTGTGGGCAGTTAGAGCTGAGGTTCTAGACCCTCAGTCCTTCAGGAGCCAAAGGAGAAGCTGCCAGGCCTGGCAGGGAGGCCAGAGGTGCCCTATGCCCAGTACCTGTGCTCCCGGCCCTGGACTTGGATGAGGGAGACGGAGGTGGTGGCACCGTGTTGATCTCCCCTTCTAGCCTGCAGGAGGAGGTCCGCAGGGGGTCAGCTGCCTCCTTTCCCCTCCTCTCACCCGCTTGGACAATGGCCCTGGGGCTACCAAAGGGTTGGGGAGGGGATAGGTTGGTTAAGCATCAGGGGACTTGGGAGGAGGGGTGATGCTATTAAAAAAGTAATTTGTTGTGTGTGTTTTTTCTGATTACAAACCAATGCATATTCATTGTAGAAAACTTGGAAAATAGAGATAAGCACAAAAAGCAAATAAAAAAACCCCCTCTTAATCTCCTCATTCAGGGACAGTCACTCATACCCAGTGGGATGGTTAAGAGTCCAGGCTTGGGGGTCTAACTACCTGGGCTTCACTCCTGATTCTGCTACCCACTAGCTGTGTGACCTTAGACCAGTGCCTTAATCCCTCTGTAGTCATTGCCCTGAGGATGAAGGGAACACCCCTAAAGCTCTTGGTACCCGCTGAACAATCACCATTGTCATGGTAATGAAGCCCCCCTCCACCTCCACCTGGAGGCTGACAGTTTTCTCAAACTTAATCCAGTGAGAACAGGACTCCGGGTCCCACCCCACCCGAACATCTGTTCTCTAGCTTTACCCCAACACTTGGGTAGCCAGCACCTAGAATTGTCCTTGAGGCCTCTTTTAGATCAACTATCAGGCAGAGAGAGCAGGCCAGGAGCACGAAGACGATGGAGCAGGAGGGAAGAGTGTAGGTGCCTAGGAAGGGGAAATGGAGGAAAGATGGGTGAACAGTAAAGGAAAAAGAAAGACACATATATTACTTTCCCGCCTGGGGTTGCACACAGGTGTATTCCTCCCCCCTGCTTGCATCCTCTGCCTGAACCCATCGCACCTCACTGTGGCAGACATTCTACACGAGCTACCTGCCTCCCCCCCCCCCCGGCCCCCAGCCCCTCGGCTCCAGCCGCTGCCCCCAGAATGGTGATTCTCTCAGTCCTGTCAATAATTTATGGCTTGCAGGGTACAATAACTATCAATAATGCACAGGCAATAATGTTCTACACTCACACAATTGTGTTACTCCTAATGTATGCCAGGCTGGGTCCTGGCCGGAGCTGCTCACCCTTCCTCTCCCAGCAGAAACCCCCGTCCCCCACCCCGTGGCTCAAGAGAAGAGACGGGCTGGCCAGAGTTGGGAAAGGATGGTGTCAGGCTGGAAGGCCCATTCTCCTCTCCTCTAGCGCTGCCCCTTCCAGACCCTGCGGCCACACCAGGCCTCGCCTCCGCCCCTCCAGGCACTGCTGGCCTCTCAGTTCTGATATTCCAACAGGTAGGGAGCACCTTCCCACAGCCTACCCCAGTGAGCACCTGCCAGTTTATTCAGTTCCAATCCCATACCCACTTGCCAATCAGTTTCCTCGTCTATAAAATGGGGCTGCTACCACCCACTGCTCCCCTTGCTGCCACACTTCACCATGGTTTGGGATGCAGGTGTGCTATTGCCTGGGAAAGGTGGAAAGCACTTTGCAAGCATTCTGCAGAGAGGTCACATGACTGAGGGTGAGCCAGACACTCTGGAGACTGGATGGAGAGGCAGAGAAAACACGGGAACACACAGATCCTGCCCTCAAAAGCCCTCCTCTGGGGGACAGGCAGGTAATGTCCAGTGAAGGAAGCTGGCTGGGTGTGAGGCTATAGGGAGTGGTGGGGACTGTGGAGAACTGGAGATACACATCCCATCTTGGATATATGGCTACCACTGAGCCACCACAAAATAGGTCACAAGGGTACGTAGGTCTAGCATTACCATATTCACTTACCAATCAAGGAGATTGGCTTTCTATGGTGACTGGGGCTTTCTATGAAAAATCTCTGACTTTGAAATGTGGGCTAAAAATTTAAAGTATCAAAAGAATGGGTGCTGGCAAAGCAAATCCATCGGTAGGACAAAAATCTGGCCCCACCTACTCGTCTGGCCTATGATGTGGTTGCTTTCTCTGTGTTTTTCTGAGAAAAAAACACTTCTAGCCAGCACAGAGCGACCAAAGGAGCTTTGGAATGGGAGTCGGGGACCCTGCTTTGGTCCCGGCCCTGCCTGCTTGTTTGAATTGCCTACTTTCTCTTCCCTGGACTCTCATCTCTCCTGTTTATAATAGGAGTCCTGGACCGCATGCTCGATGAGGCTCCTGCTGGCTCTATGGCTTGTGTGGAATTTTTCCAAAGTTCTAGACAGGGTGGCAGAGTCTAGGGGCTTGGCTTTCAGTAGGTGTCAAGCCAGACAGTTTGGGGTTGGGGAAGAAAGGGCTCAGATGTGCCTCCCGGAAGTAAAGGAAGGGACAATCACACACACACACACACACACACACACACACACACACACACCCCACACGTCAGTCTCCCCAGTGTCTGTAGTCGCTCTTCAGGGGGGTTCACTCTTTGGAAGCCCTTCACAGGTGGGGCCCCCTGAGCCTCATGGCCTTTGGTAATGAGGCCCTGCAGACACGATATAAGCCAACTACTTGAGGGCCACGTTCTGTCTGGGAGTGGATGCTGCTAAAACTAATGTTAGCAGTGTCCTTTCTACCTGCTGAGCTTATTTTCGTGATCATGTTGAAGCCTTCCTGCAATCTGGTGAGAGAAAAAACAATCAAAGAGATCCCCCATGTAAGAGAGAGTCCCACTGAAGAAAGAAAAAAAGAAGCCAAAAACTGCTCAGGCTCAGAAAAGTTAAGCAACTTACCCAAGGTCACACAGTGAGATGGTAAATGTGAGAGCCATCAGTCAAATCTAAGTGTCCCAAGTTCCAAATTTCAATCCTTCACTGCATTTTTCCTCCCCAAGGTAGGTTTTAGATTTCTGGTTTCTGGCTTTTTATCCTGTCTGGAGTGGGACTGGCTTCCCTCTGGGTTGGAGAGAAACAGTGTTATTTCCATGGAGAGAAGCCTGCACACCATCTGCAAAGCTGGGAAGAAGGCACAGGGAGGTCTGGTGGGTCTCTCAAGGTCACTGCCTCCCAAGTTCCTCAAGACCACCTGGATGGGGGCAGGGCAGAGAAAACTTGAGCCATTGCCCAGAGAGGAAGAGTGAGGTCATAGTGGAGCTTTGACCCCATACAAGTTGAGCCACTGGGGAAGAGCACAGCTCTGGTCACCATCAACCTGGATTGGGGCCCTGGCTCTGCCAGCATCGTGACCCTCAGAGCTGGGTCCCCTCCTCCTGGGAGGGCTCTTGGGACCATCCTGGTGGATGGATACAGAGAGGAGCCTGGCTATGTTAGGTTCTCAGGAAGCATTTGTGCAAAGGAGAAAGAGTAGAAAAAGAAGACAAGTTTCTTGATTACCATTGCATTTCTCTGCTCTCTTGGCTGGGGACAGATACATGGCAGCTGTTTAAAGGAGGTGACCTGCTAGGCTGC
This sequence comes from Spilogale gracilis, assembly GCA_004023965.1. Lineage (NCBI taxonomy): Eukaryota > Metazoa > Chordata > Mammalia > Carnivora > Mephitidae > Spilogale > Spilogale gracilis. Next base: position 113,836 of record PITA01000506.1, read on the forward strand.
TTGATGTGACAATACTGGTTTGAAAAAAAAAAAAAAAGAAAAGAACAGTGCTAGGAGAGGGACAATCACACAATCTGAAAGGAGACAGAAAGAATAAGCAAGCTGAGGAGATCCCAGACTCTCACTGAGGGAACTGAGAGTGGGGGAAGGGAGGGCAGGTAGGGTAGGAGAGGACTGAGCTCTCCTGGGGGCTCATCCCAGGCTGTATGGTCACTGGTAAGCCCCTCCTGGGGACCAGACTTTTACCTGGGGGCGGCCAGTTTCTGGAGCCAGGACTCAAAGGACTCATCCCAGGCCAGGAGCTAGACTCTGATGGGTCAGGCAGGACCGGAAGCAGGGCTGCCTTGGGCCCAGATGCCTGGGGAGCACTCTGGCTGACTAAGATGGGGCAGGGAGGCTGAGGACTCCCTTTGAAGTTTTATGGTTATATAAATTGCTCTTTTATTTCTCATCTTTCATTTAAGACTCTTCTTACCACTTTACACCATGCGGTCCTTTATGGATGCCAACTCGATCAGAGCAATGTGTTAATAAATCGAGTGAAGTTTTAAGGTCCAGCCTAATTAGGCAGAAGTGAGGTAGGTAGCACTGATGAGGCCCAGAGATGTGATGCCACGTGTTCAGGTCACACAGCAATCAGAGGCTTGGATTCCGAAGAGTACACCCCTCCTCACATGCCCTGCCTGGCCCCAGGCCCATAGTTCTCAGGTAGCTCTCCCGACAGCCACGTGGGTGATTGCATTTTTTCAGGTCGGCCTCTCGTGGGAGGGGCGCCCTGGGGTCCTGCCTCCGCACCTGCAGCCTGCCCCTCCTGCAATATTAATCTGGCTCTTATCAATGTTTCATCTGCCTTCTATCCCACATCACCCCTGCTACCGTCTTCTCACATTTGAGCTCAGGATCATGAAAAATAGATGTGTTTATTCCACCCACCCCGATGCTTTCCCCCAGGTTTGGGACTTAGTGGGGGGGGGGTCTTGCTCAAATGTCCTCCCAATCATCCCCTTCCTTGGCCTCCATGCACCTCCTGCAAAGGATACTGACTGCATCTTGTTCTGGGCCCTGCTTCCACTTTTTTAAAGCCTGCTCCTGTGCCCTGGAGTGGAGGCCCAGGCAGGCGGGAGCAGCCGTCTTTGACCACCAGGCTCAGAGGCGCTAACCCACCTGCCCAAGGCCACACTGGAGACCCGTCTCCTGACATGATGGGCTCCTGAGACCAAGCTCTTCTTGCTGTTGTTTTTAATCACATGATGCAAACAATGAAATCTAGGAAGCAGAGCAGAGGCAGAGGAAGTTGAGGCTGCCGCGGCTGGTACTCAGCTTTGATACGGAGTGCCCTTCCTCAGAGACCTTCCATGGCTCCCCAGTGGTCATGAAGATAAAGCCAAGTTCCTTGACTTGGCAAGGAAGGCCCATGGCAAAACTGGGCCTGACCCACATTTCTACTCTGTCACCCCTGCCCAGCCAGAAGTGATGTGGTGGGGGAAGGTCTCACCTTTCCAGGCCCTGTTTGCCTTTGCCTCTCCCCCGCACTGGAACTGCCCATTCCCACCGATCTCTTTGGAGAACTTTTTCCTCCTTATCTAGACCAGTGATTCTTTAAGCAGTCAACCAAGGATTCTGGCCAGAGAGCCTCCTGATGCCTGGGTCCTGCCCCCAGAGAGTCTGCTTGCACGGTTCCGGGATGGGGCTTGGACATCAAGGTCTTCACCTATATGACATCTGGTCAACTGTAAGCCTGATAGAAATAATACAACACACAGTCTGCAATTTGCCTAAGAATGAGCCTGGCTGGGGTAGGGCGAATACATTTCCAAAGCTGGGTTTTGTACTGAAGTATCACCCTTCCCCCTGGCTAGCTGGCGTGCCTGTGTTCTGGAGCCTGGGAGATGGCTTGCCTTATCATGACTGAGCTGGCTTTCCCCTCTGGCTGCCTTTCCTTCTCCTCAGGTCCTGGGGTGGAAGGACCCGCAGAGGGCAAGAGGAGGGCCTCCTCTCTACTGCCTCCCTTTGCTTATTTTCCCGTCACTCCCCTCTCCCCAGGAACAAAGGGCTGCATTTTTTCCTGCCTCCTCCCAGCACCCAGCCTAGTGCCCACCACATGACAAGCACTCAAAAAATGGTAACCCAATGAAGCGCAGACGTGGTCCAACCCTGTGTGTGACTTACCCCTGTCCCAGGATGCTGGTGGCGCCCATCTGCTCTAATTTCCCAAGTGTGCTCCCCACACCCCCCCCACTCTCTCCTGCTTGTCTTCTCCCTTCCTCCAGGAGTCTGTTCCAGGAGGCCCAACATTGCCTTATGTTCCCAAGAGACATCTGTAGCCCCGGGGGAATTGTGGAGTTAGGGGAAAACCCCAAAGCAAGCTTCTCTCCTGACCCAACCCGGAGGCGTCAACCCCAAAGTATTGAAACTTTTCCTATAAATCCAGCCTCCACCATGTCTTCGTGAGATGGGGAGGCATAGGCCCTTCACATCCTTGGAAACTCTAGAACAGCAGTTTTCAATGTGTGGGCCTCACACTCACCATGTTGGTATCACCTGGTAACATGTTTGAAATGCAAATTCTCAAGTCTTCTCCCAGACCTACTAACTCAGAAACTCTGGGGATGGGGCCCAGCAATCTTCTTGTAACAAGCCTTCCAGGTGATTCTAATCTATGTGCAAAGGCAGGGTCAGAGCCCTATAAAAACCTCGCTTGGGTTGATAGTGGGCCAGCTGCTAAAGCAGGTCTCCAGCGAGGGGCTGAAGTGCTCTGAGTGAAGATGATAGCCTGCTTACGCCACGGCCCCTGGGTGAGGAGCATGGCCGCCTGGGGCTGGAGAGGACTCCTGGCTCTAGGACGGCCATGGCCTGGAGAATATGTGCACGACGGAGATGAAGACGTGACTGAAGCCCTGGACTGTGGACGCGGTATCCTGACAGCGGGGGCTGCAGCCCGCCTCTCCAGGTGATGTGCTTGCTCCGGGCCGGGAGGAGCCCGGGGGTCTGCTGCCTGGCTGGGCCTCTGCGTTGGGCTAGGGATAAGAATTCCATGGGAACCCTGAGGACCAGCCTGCCCTCTGTGGTCTTACCTGCCGGCCACCCTCTGGGTAGGAGGCTCAGCCCGGACACAGGTGGAGAAGGGTGTGGGTCCTGCCTCTGTCCTCACCCTGCCCGCTCCCTCTCTCGGGGGAGGGGCTTCTGAGGCCGCCATGGTCAACCCCGCAGCCATCTTGGAAGAAAGTACCGCCGAGATGAGAAAGCTCTGGGGTACAGGTGTGCAGGGGTCCCCCCGACGAAGGCGGACATAGGAAAGAGAGTGGCAGCTGGAGCCTGGGCTAGCAGGGAGCCCGCAGCTGGCTACAGTGTGTGGCTGGAACAGATCCCCAGAAAGGGAGAAGGGTTTTCTGGGTACAGTCTCTGGCCAGCGGCGGACTCTGGGTGTGTGGGGCCGACTGACCTCCTGAGGAGGGCTGGGCCAGCCTGGGCTCCCGAGCCCAACAGATCTTGGCTGCCTGGCTGGGAAAGAGCGGCAGTCTTGACATTGGCCTCGGCGATGAGACTGGTGGCGATAAGCCCTGCATTCCGTTCTTTAAAGGGCGGTGGTTCATTGCTGCCTCAGGTGTCTGAGTCCTGTCCCACGCTGGATCCTAGCCCCTGTGGTACCTGGGGGCACAGGCTTTAACCCCCTCTGAACAGGGCTGGGTTCTGGGAAAAAGAGCAGCTGCTTGGTTTGTTTGGAGCCAATAGTCAGGTAGCCCTGGAATGCGCTAGCAGCCTCCGGTTCCCGGGGATCCCTCGGGTCTATCCTGAGGACCCCCGCTTGGCTTCTGTGGTCTGTGGCTCAGGTGGGGGCTGAGGAGGGAAAGCTTAGTGCACCTGTGGGCACTAGGAGCCTTGGTGCCTGTGAGGAGGGGCTACGTGGAGCCCAGAGCCCTGGGTGCATGTCTCCTATGGGGAGCCCCAGCCTTGGACTACCTACTGCCCCAACATCCGGGCTCTGCTGCACCGGCTCGGTATTGGGTGCTGGCCCAGTGGCCCACTCTGCCCTCCAGTGCCCCCTGGGGAAGATGAGCTCGTGGCCAGGGAGGCCCTGAGTCTTAGAAGTCTGGATTGGGGGCTTGAGGATTTCTTAGTCTGAGAGGGAGGCCGGGAAATGTCCCCTCAGGTGGCTATACTGAGGTCCTCCTTAGGCTGTGGTTTCAACCAAAGGAAGCCCTCAGATCTAAAACCAGAGGGCTTGAACCAGGAGGCTAGGCCGCAGCGTCCCCAGCTTTGATCTTTACTGTTGTCTCAGCAATGCCCTATCACAGCCCTGGGTCATGCTGTACAAGTATATAGGCCTCCTTGGGAGGGGAGCCCTCAAATCTCCTCCATGTCTCTGGTGTCCAGCCCAGAGCAGGCCTTCTGACTGCTGGGAAGGAGAAAATGGCTCTGGGGTCCCTGGCCATGCCATGGACTGCAGTGGTGTTTCAGGGGACTATGCTCTGGGAAAGCCTACAAGCCGGGCTCCTGAGATGACCACCTAGCTGTAGAGCCCCTCCAACCACCCACGCCTCCCCCAGCCCTGCCAAGCCCAGTGAGGGTCAGGTGGTAGGAAAACCCTCCAGCCATCCTGCTGGGCCTCAGAGGCTGCCTCCTCCAGGAAGTGTGATCCTGGCCCTGCCAGTACAGTGCCGAAGATGAACAGGGTCGGCCCGCTCAGCCGTGAGGCCTCTGGTCTAGCATGGGAAGTACCTGTGAGCAGAGAGGCCGGGAACTAGCTGACTGTTGCGGGGAGGGAAGGCCCGAGTGCCCTCCACTCTGGAGAGGAGGCGAGTAGCCCCGGGAATATGGGCGGCAGGTGGGAGGAGCCTGGTCTCTTCCTGGCGGCAGTGAAGGGTATTAAGGGCCCTCCCCTCTCTGTGAAAAGCAGCCAGGCTGTGGACACAGACCTAGCTGAGGCCCTGCCAGGAAGCCTGGGGTCTGTCTAGAACAGGAGCTAAGGACTAGGAGCGTGGGTAGACCATGCGTGAGAGGACCGCTTAGGATGAGGGGCGGCATGAGGCTGGTCCCAAGTAAGTAAGTGCAAGCAACTGGCTCAGTGGCCTGCAAGGTCTTGAGACGCCCCGCCCCACCAAGGTGGCAAAGCAAGCCCTTCAGCCGGGTTTCCCTGGCCCTCCCAAGCTCCGGCCTGCAGCGGGGCCGCCAGGATCTGGGCTACTCTCCTCACCGCACCCCTGGCTGTATCCATAGCAGCTACGGGGAGGCGGGGGACTCCTGCTTTGACCCGGGTCAGGGCCCTCTCACCATAGCACTGCTGTGATGATCAGGTGTCTGGATGTGGCCTTGACCTTTCCCTGGGCTCCCCTCAGGAAGCACGGCCTCAGGCAGGCATAGCTCTGTGTAGACCCTGGGAGTTGCCTCCCAGCTCTGTTTTCTAGAAAATCGCCTCCAGATGCCTTGGTCTTTTCCTTTCACCCAAAGCCACCACGGCGGGAGCCTGACTTTGTTCCAGGTGTGACCTGCCTTCCTCCAGCTTCTGACTTAGTAAAAAGCTATCCCAGCTAACTCTTTTCAGGCTTGGCTCTTCTCTCTCCTCTCCTGTGGCCAGGTTCGTGGTCTTCAGCATCTCTGCCTCTGGAGGTTTCCTTCTAGATACTTCTGTCTTCTGCGAGGTCTCTTCCCTGCATCTTGGCCTGTCCATCTTCCAGGTCTTAGCTTCTCTATCGACTCTTGCTCCTCTGGGAGATTCTTCAGCCTGGACTTCAGGTTACTGTAGGATGTTCCTTAGTGGAGTCCATCCTGTGATCTGTTGAGTATTTTTCATTCCTAATTTAATATAGCTCCTACTGAATCAGATCTCATTAGCCATTCTGACCTAGATGATCTCCTTGTCCCTGGTGGTGGTGGCTACTTCCAGCATGGTCTGTGGTGGGTGAGGGAGGCCAGATGCTCAAAGGGTTTGCTGTGCTGGGGTGAGTGGTGGGTGGGAATGAACAGCCCCCCAGGATGGAGCACCCAGGCGCTGGGAACCCAGTGAATCCTCCTTCACCCTACCCAGGCCTTCTTAGGGCAGGGCCTGCCCCAGAAGGGCGTAAGGCCATGGGGAGAGAGTGGCAGAGCAAGGGGCACAGGGCGTGGATGGTGGGGAGGAAGCTTCCCCTGCCAAGTGACTCCCTGTCTGTTCTCTCTTAGCTCAGGGCTTCTGCCGGGTCCTGACCTCCCTCCTGGAGACACCTGGCCCAGAGTGGGGAGTTGCTGCAGGCCTGAGGCAGACTCTGTCCCAAGGTGAAAGGGGAGAAATGGGAGCAAAACTCGAATGATCTTGGTTACTAGCTTAGAATGTCAGTGGCTGCCTCCTGCCCTGGAGAAGAGCCAACCCCTCACAAGTCCAAACAGCCCCCACCCTGAGGGTTCTTTGTCCCTTTGTTGTCCTTCATCTTTGTGAACCTGGTACAAGGAGCTAATAGCTGTAGTCTATGTTCTTAGAGCAGAAAAGGGACCCAACTCCTTGTTTCTTCCCTAAAGGAGCTCAATGAAGAATTACAGGTGACTGTGCTGGTTGTGGTCTTCATAGCATGTGAAACTAATCAGATATGTAATATGAATGTATTACAAGGTCCACTGTGAAATTAAGTCCTCGTTACTTTGCTGTACTACCTTTTCAACCATGTTTTTAGAAGGTTTTGTCTCTGCCTGCCTCACTGGTAAGACTATCTACCCTTGATCCTAAAGTCTGTCTTTTCCTTGCTCTATTCCCATGTTCTTTTTTTTTTTTAATTATTTTTCCATAACCCAGCCACCCTATCCCTCCCCTCCACTCCCCAGCAACTCTTTTTCCTGATATTAAGAGTCTTATGGTTTGTCTCCCTCCCCAGTCCCATCTTGTTTCATTTTTTTCCCCTCCCTATCCCCACGAACCCCTGCCCTGCCTCTCCAATTCCTCATATCAGAGAGATCATATGAAAATTGTCTTTCTCTGATTTACTTATGTTGTTCAGCATAATATCCTCCAGTTCCATCCATGGCATTGCAAATAGCAGGATTTCAGTCTTTTTGATGGCTGCATAGTATTCCATTGTGTGTATGTATATGTGTGTGTGTGTGTGTGTGTGTACACACACACACACTACACACACCACTATATAAACCACATCTTTATCCATTCATGTTGATGGACATCTGGGTTCTTTCCATAGTTTGGCTACTGTGGACATTGCTACTATAAACATTCAGGTGCATGTGCCCTGTTGGATTACTATGTTTGCATCTTTAGGGTAAATAATAGTGCAATTTCTGGGTTGTAGGGTAGCTCTATTTTCAACTTTTTGAGGAATCTCCATACTGTTTTCCAGAGTGGCTGCATCAGCTTGCATTCTCACCAACAGTGTAGGAGAGTCCCCCTTTCCCCACATGCTCGCCAACATCTGTCATTTCCTGACTTGTTAATCTTAGCAGTCCTGCCTGGCGTAAGGTGATTTTGCTTTGTATTTCCCTGATGCTGGGGGATGTTGGTCACTTCATGTGTCTGTTGGTCATCTGGGTGTCTCCTTTGGAGAAATGTCTGTTCATGCCTTCTGCCCATTTCTTGATTGGATTGTTCTTTGGGTGTTGAGTTTGAGGAGTTCCTTACAGATTTTTGATACTAGTCCTTTATCTCATTTGTAAATATCTTCTCCCATTCTTCTAGTTGTCTTTTGGTTTTATTGACTGTTTCTTTTGTTGTGCAAAAGCTTTTGATCTTGATGAAGTCCCAATAGTTCATTTTTTTTCCTTGCTTCCTTTGCCTTTGGTGATATTTCTAGGAAGTTGCCGTGGCTGAGGTCAAAGAGCTTGCTGCCTGTATTCTATATTTTCAAGGATTTTGATGGATTCCTGTCTCACATTGAGGTCTTACATCCATTTTTGAGTCTATTTTTGTGTGTGGTGTAAGGAAATGGTCCAATTTCATTCTTCTGCATGTGGCTGTCCAATTTTCCCAATACCATTTGTTGAAAAGACTGTTTTTTTCCCCCCATTGGACATTCTTTTCTACTTTGTTGAAGTTGAGTTGACTATAGAGTTAAGGGTCCATTTCTAGGCTCTATTCTGTTCCATTGATCTATGTGTCTGTTTTTGTGCCAGTACCGTACTGTCTTGATGATTATAGCTTTGTAATAAAACTTGAAGTCTGGAATTATGATACTGCTAACTTTGGCTTTCTTTTTCAATATTCCTCTGGCTAGTTGGGGTCTTTTCTGGTTCCCTATAAATTTTAGGATTATTTGTTCCATTTCTTTAAAAACTTCATGGTATTTTGATAGGGATTGCATTAAATGTGTAGATTGCTCTAGGTAGCATGCACATTTTCACAATATTCTTCCAATTCATGAGTATGGAATGTTTTTCCATTTTTTTGTGTGTGTTCCTCAATTTCTTTCATGAGTACTTTATAGTTTTGAGTAGATTCTTTGCCTCTTTGGCTAGATTTATTCCAAGGTATCTTATGGTTTTGGGTGCAGTTGTAAATGGGATTGACTCCTTAATTTCTTCTGTCTTGCTGTTGGTGTATAGAAATGCAACTAATTTCTGTGCATTGATTTTATATCCCGACATTTGACTGAATTCCTGTATGAGTTCTAACAGTTTTGGAGTGGAGTCTTTTGGGTTTTCCACATAAAGTATCGTATCTGCAAAGAGTTTGACTTCTTTGCTGATTCGGATGCTCTTATTTTTTTTGTTGTCTGATTGCTGAGGCTAGGACTTCTAGTACTATGTTGAATAGCAGTGATGATAGTGGACAACCCTGCCATGCTCCTGACCTTAGGGGAAAAGCTCTCAGTTTTGCCCCATTGAGAATTATATTCCCTGTGGGTTTTTCACAGATGGCTTTGATGATATTGAGGTATGTAGCCTTTATCCCTACACTGTGAAGAGTTTTGATCAAGAAAGGATGCTGTACTTTGTCAGATGCTTTTTCAGCATCTATTGGGAGGATCCAATGGTCCTTGTTCTTTTATTAATGTACTGTATCATGTTGATTTGTGGATGTTGAACCAACCTTGCAGCCCAGGAAAAAAATCCCACTTGGTCGTGGTGAATAATCCTTTTAATGTGCTGTCGGATCCTATTGGCTAGTATTTTGGTGAGACTTTTTGCATCCATGTTCATCGTATTGGCCTGTAATGCTCCTTTTTTGTGGGGTCTTTGGTTTGGGGAACAAGGTAATGGTGGACTCATAAAATGAGTTTGGAAGTTTTCCTTCCATTTCTATTTTTTTGGAACAGTTTCAGGAGAATCTATATTCTTCTTTAAATGTTTGGTAGAAATCCCCTGGGAAGCCATCTGGCCCTAGACTCTTGTTTTTGGTTTTTTGATTACTGCTTCAATCTCCTTACTGGTTATGGGCCTGTTCAGGTTCTCTATTTCTTCCTGGTTCAATTTTGGTCATTTATATGTCTCTAGAAATGCATCCATTTCTTCCTGATTGTCCAATTTGTTGATATATAGTTGCTCATAATATGTTTTCTTAATTGTTTATATTTCTTTGGTGTTGGTTGTGATCTCTCCTCTTTCATTCATGATCTTATTAATTTGGGTCTTTTTTTCTTTTTGATAAGATTGGCCAGGGTAACTATTGAAAGATATGAATTTAGGGTCATTGTATTGCCTGTAAGGCGACTGTTACTGTATATTGTCTCTGTTCCTTTCTGGTCTGTTCCTTTTAGGCTCTTTGCTTAGAGGAACCCTTCCAATATTTCCTGTAGGGCTGGTCTGATGTTTGCAAATTCTTTGAGATTTTGTTTGTTTTGGAAGTTTTTTATGTCTCCTATTTTCAATGAGAGTCTAGCTGGATATAGTATTCTTGGGTGCATATTTTTCTTGTTTAGTGCTCTGAATATATCATTCCAGTCCTTTCTGACCTGCTAAGTCTCTGTGGGTAGGTCTGCTGCCTGTCTAATATTTCTGCCATTGTATGTTACATACCTCTTCTCCACAACTGTTTTCAGGATTTTCTCTTTGTAACTGAGACTTGCAGGTTTTACTATTAGATGACAGGGTGTGGACCTATTTTTATTGATTTTTTTTTTTTTTTTTGAGTGGGGTTCTCTGTGCCTCCTGGATTTTGATGCTTGTTCTCTTTGCCAAATTAGGGAAATTCTCTGCTATAATTTGGTCCAGTATACCTTCTGCCCCTCTCTTTCTTCTTCTGGGATCCCAATTCTTCTAATATTGTTTTGTCTTATGGTATCACTTATCTCTTGAATTCTCCCCTCGTGGTCCAGTAATTGTCTCTCTTTTTTCTCAGCTTCTTGTCTTCCATTATTTGGTCTTCTATATCACGAATTCTCTCTTCTGCCTCATTTTTCCTAGCAGTAAGAGCCTCCATTTTTTAAAATTGTACTTCATTAATAGCTTTTTTAAATTTCAAGGGATTTTACTTCCCCAGAAAGGGATTATCTAGTATCTTCCACGCTTTTTTTGAGCCCAGCTAGCACCTTAATAATTGTCATTCTGAACTCTACTTGTGACATGACTAATGTCCCTATTGACTAGGTCCCTAGCTTCTGAACTGTCTCTTTTCCTCTTTTTTTTTTTTTGAGATGAGTTTTTCCACCTTGTCATTTTATCCAGATAAGAATAGATGAATGAGAGAACAAAATACTAAAAGGGTAGTGACAACATCAGAAAAATATATACTAACCAAATCAGAAGAGACTCAAAACTGGGGGGAGAAGAAAGAGGAAAAAAATCTCTATCTTCATATAAATATTTATTTCTCTCTATACATGATTCGACTGGTGAATAGAACAGAGCCACACACTTGATTTTGGGTGTATTCTGCTCTGTTAGGAGAAACTGCCTCCCCAAATTTTTAAGATAAACTTATGTACAAAAATAAGGGTATACATGATGAAGGGATGGAATATGACTGTAAAGATGAAAACTAAAAATCTAAAAGAATTGATAAGTTGACTGGAAAAAAGATAAATGATGAATTTGGAGACTAGAACAAAGCCATGTGCTAGATTTAGGGTATATTTTTATCTATTAGAAGAAACTACCCCCAAAGTTTTTTTTTTTAATTTTATTTTTATTTATTAGAGAGAGAGAGAGAGAGAGAGAGAGAGAGAGAGGCAGAGACAAAGGGAGAAGCAGGCTTGTGCCAAGCATGGAACCTGATGTGGGACTCAATCCCAGGATCCTGGGATCATGACCTGAGCTGAAGGCAGATGCTTAACCATCACCCAGGTGCCCCCAAAGTTTTAAAGAAAGAAAAATCTATGTGTATACAAAAAATAAGCTTAAATAATGAAGGGATAGAATGTGACTAAAACAATGAAAATGGAAATGTGTTGCTCTCTCTCTGCAACACTGGTACGGGGGAGGGATAACTGGACCAGCCTGTTACCCTCCGGGGGCTGAGGGAGATGGTAAGTGCCGACGCCCGGCCACCCACCTGAAACCGGGAAAGAAACCACACCGAGCTGGGAGTTGAGTAAGCTGTGAAGGCGCAGCAATCTCACCTTTATTGTATCAGAGGCACAGTTATATAGGGAGGGAAGGAGGGAGGAAAGTAGGGGCCAATAGGAACTCATTACGTGGCTATCACTAAGGCCTTAGGCAGATTTCAGACCGGACTCCTGGGCGGGGCTAAGTTCGCCAGTCCAAGCGAGGGCTAGCGGAGCACGGGAAGATTCAGCTAGGTCACGTACGCGGAAGGAAGTATTCCGGAGAAGCCCAAGAGGCCACCCCAGCCGACTTCACTAATGGCCACAAACTAGCGGGTGCCAGGAGGTCCCAACAGAAATGAAAAAAAATAATGGTAAGATAAAATAGTTTAAAAACATTAAAATAGGAAAGAAAAAATTAAATAGAATAAGAAAAATTAAAACATTTAACTTTGAAAGACTGAAGAATCATGGGGGCAGAAAACATGAATTCTGTGGGTTGCATTCTCCTAGCTCTGGTTCTCATTGATTGGTGAACTTGGTCTTGGTTGGATGTTCTCACTGATTTTCTGGCTGAGGGGCCGTTGTATTGATTCTCAAAAGTCTTCGCTGGAGGCGGAATTGCCCGGACCTTGCCAGGGGCCAGGCTAAGCAGTCTGCTCAGGTTGGCTCTCGGGAGCTTTTTTCCCTGGACACTTTCCGTGCAGCTTTGGAGGATGGGAATGAAGATGGTGGCTTCCCAGTCTCCGGCCCAGAGGAGCTGAGAGCCCGGGTCCCCACTCCTTAGTGCGCCCCCAGAGAAAAACCATCAATTACTCCCATCTCCCTGCTCTCTGGCTGCAATCGGTATGTTCACCTGACCTGTGACTGAGCATTTCTATCTCTGGCGCTTGGTTCCGTTTGGAGTCTCCAAATCCAGCAAATTCCTGCAGCGCGCTCCTGTGCCGCTCTTCCTGGTGGAGGAAGGAGGGGGTCTCCCCGGGTCTGCCACTTGTGTGGTCCCTGCTCAAAGAGCAGTGGCCCGACTGCACCTCAGCTCACGGTTTAAGGTAAGCCCGAGCTGAGAGCCACCTCCTTGGCTCCGTCTCTGCAGCTGCTTCCTGCTCCGATCCCTGGGAGCTCTGCCATGCTCAGGCGCCTCGGGTCCTTCTGTGACCACACTGTCCAGGTGAGGGTGCCACCTCCTGCTTAGCCTCTGGGGTGACATCCCTCAGTGGAGCCAACTTCTAAAGGTTCCGGTGTTGTGCTCCGCTTCTCTACTACTGCCCAGGAGCCGGCCCCTCCCCCCACCGTCTGTCTTCCCAAATGTCGCCTCTGATTCACTTCTCCATGCATCTTACCTTCCAGAAAGTGGTCACTTTTCTCTTCCTAGAATTGTTGCTCTTCTCTTCAATCTCCTGTTGAGTCTGTAGATGTTCCAACTGGTTTGATAACCATCCAGCTGAACTCCTGGGCCCTGATGATATCTAGGTCTCCTATTCCACCATCTTGCTCTCTCTATATATCTATTCCCATGTTCTGGTCTTTGCTTACTAGAGTGAGTTGTGAGGATGTCCAGACCCACTCCTGATATCCTCACTGCCAAATGCAATGACTGGCCAATGGTGGATGTTGGGCCTGTGGAAAAGTCCAGAAAGAACACCATATAAGTCTTCACAACCAGGTCCAGTTCTTTGGAAGATGCAAAGTCCTTTGCATGATCCAAGAGACTTAAACAGCCTTTACTGTTGAAAGCCTACTACAGTCTCTTGTGTCAGAAGACCTGTTGAGGTTCATCAGTGTCTTCTAGTCCCAGAGGGAGAAGCCATTCTACTAACTGGCTATTCGAATATGTAACTTAGCCTTACTCTGGGATTGCTGAGTTCATACTAGCTTTTTTTCATCTTTGGTTACATGGTCCTACTACTTCCTCCGAGTTGTGACCCTTCTGACTCTAGACCTTTCCTTTGAACTTCATTCCTTCTATATGCTTGGGATTCCACCTGAAATCTCTTGCCTTCTGGCTTACTCAGCTGTAGTATTCAGTGCTGCTCAGCTGGTGACTTTCTCCACTTTTGTCTATCTTTATTTCCTGTTTATTGAAGGATCTTTGTCAGCCAGAGTTCTGGGTTGATGTTTTCCCTCTGTCCAGTAAAGGTGGTGTTCCAGCCTTCTGGCTTTTGTTTTGAGAAATCAGCCATGAACCTTTATGGTCTTTTCCTTGACTGCTTCTGGGATTTACCTCCATGATCAAAATTGCTGTGCCCACACTTTTAATCTACCTGAAGTTTGAACTTGTTACGTCTCTAGACTTATGACCTAATTGGAAAGTTGTTGGCACTTTCAAACTTGTCCTATTCTCTTGAATCTGACTACACTTGATAAGATGCCATAAGTCCCTTCTCTGGGCAACAGATGACTAGGTCTGAAGACAGTTTCAACTCTAGGTTTGGCTGAACCCTTCACCCTGAGCTGGAGGCACTGAACTTTCTTTCTTCTTTTTTTTAAAGATTTTATTTATCTATTTGATAGAGATCACAAGTAGGCAGAGAGGCAGGCAGAGAGAGGAGGAAACAGGCTCCCCACCAAGCAGAGAGCCCGACACAGTCCTCGATCCCAGAACCCTGAGATCATGGCCTGAGCCGAAGGCAGAGGCTTTAACCCACTGAGCCACCCAGGCACCCGACAATGAAGTTTCTAATACTAGAAACAACAGGTGGGGAGCTTTGCCTTGAGCTGGGGAAGATGCTTTGGAACCTAAAGGGTATAAGTAAGTAGCAGATATCTCCCACTGTGGGAGGGCATGAAGGAGAACCACACTGGCTCTAGGTTAGATGCCAGTGCCTGTAGGGACTGGAAGGTTTGATCCCTTATCTGACCATTTCTGCTTCACCAATGACTTCGAGGGAACAAGTGGGACAAACACTACATATGTTGTGGGACTTGGAGTCTTGACATAGAGGAAAAAAACCACGGTCCTTCATCCAGACCTCATGGTTTCTTCCTGGGAAAGGGGCCAGAGGGCAGTTATTACTAAGATCAGAAAGGTGTTCTAGATCAAGTCAGGGTGGACTGCTATCTAGCAAAGTTAAGTCACCTGAACCTCCTGGTCCCTCTCTGTAGCATCTATACTGATCAGATGTTCATGCTCATGTGTCCCTCTTAGGCCCCAGTTAGTTTAGGGACTAAACCCACATGCTCACAAACATCCGGGCACTACCTGGAGTTCTTAAGTCTGTTCCCTTACCCCTAGCCATAGCCCTCTGATGCTTACTCAGGAGGCCCCAATTCCTCACCCTCTGTCATCTATCTCTTGCTTTCAATACTCGAGGGAATAAAGTTGGCTTTTTTTCCTTTTGTTCTTGGTGAAAAACCTGGGTTTATGCAACCTCCAGTGCTCCACTAATCCTTGACTAGTCTCTCTCAAATTTTCCATCTTAAAATTTCCAAGTTTCTTAAAGTTGGATCTTAGGTGAAGAAGATGTGCCCTCTTGACAGGAAGGGTGAATTCCTGTGGCAAAGTAGGAGTATTTGGCAGGGGAACCCAGTTTAAACTGTTAGCTAGGACTTCAGGTTCTTTTTATTCTGGACTGTCTAGCCCTCCCTTGCTTTGACCAGGGACTATGGGAAGAAGTAGGTCTACCTGGGGCCATCTTGAGCAGGCAGGACTTGAGGTGGAGTACCTGGTTTACCTGCTGACAACCCAACTGGCCTTGGAGAGGGCAGCTGGGCCTCCCCTGCCTCCCCTTGCAGTGGGGGGAAGCTTCAGGAAGGGGCTAACAAGGCTAGGGCAGCTGGCCACTTAGAATACTCCTCCATGTAAGAGTCCTTACAAAGAAGAGTGGCAGATCTGTGCTTCTAATAGCTCCTTGCCTTGAACTTAAGACCTTGGGACTGGACAGTAGCCCTAAGCTTCTGAGAGCTCATCAAGGACATTCTGCAACTATGGGGAAAGCAACAAATATGGGGATCCAGGGCCTAGCATGCTCCCTACTCCTCCTGAGAGCAGATCTGGCAGAAAAGGGGCCAGTGCCCATGAGAACAGGAAGCTAAGGCTTGGCAGGGAAGGTGGGCTGGTCCCCATGTGCAACCAGAGAAGCGATGATGTGTAGAGAACGGAGGACCCTTGGGAGGTCTGCCTGTTGGCTACAGAGAGGACCTGAGGATAGAGTACCTGATGGATGACAGGTCTAGGAACCCCTTCACTCTGGGAACATTTGGCCCCTAAATCTGTGAGGAAGAAGACTCTGAACACCTACAAGTCAGGAATTTAGGTGCATTTTTTTTTTTTTTTTTTTTTTTTAAATACAAAGCCTTCTACTTCCACCTAACCTCAAGTTCTCTACTCCTTTTCTTGGTGTCTGCTCTATTGACAAGCCCAGAGAAGGCATTCTTCTGCTCTTGTTCTTGATCACCATTGTTTGTTCTTAATCCTTGGGGTTTCATCTCTGTCCATTATTCCTCTGTTCTGGCATGTTGCCTTTTTCCTTTTGAGTCCTTAACCTATTAAGCAGTGATCTTGAACTCTGTCTCTGATAATCCCAAATCTGTCTCCTATCTGAACCTGCTACTGATACTTACACCGTGGATTGTATGGCTTGCCTTTCTGGCTTGCCATGGAAGGGGGCAGTGGATGGTGAGAGGAGAGCTGATATGATTGCGCAGGCCTAAGTATAGGGGGAGCTGGGGGCGCCAGAGGGCTTGGTTTCCTCTAATCCTTCTCAACTGTCTCATTTCCCTATGAATTCCTTCTTAGATCGGGCCTGTGTCTTATGGCTCTCCGTTGTAAGCCACTCTGTACTTGAACCCTGTGCGTGTAGGGGAAGGTGTAGAGGTGGGGAAGGATTAAGCTTCTGAGCTTCTAGTGGGCCCTTCCGCTGACCTGAAACGAGGAGCCTTTTTTTTTTTGGTCTGACCTTCACGAGAGAACCTGGTGGTATTCCAGGAGGCAAAACTCCACAAAACAGTACAGCGCCCCCTACTGCCACAGACCCTGCAATTTCTCACTTGAAGCTAGTCCGCAACTTGACCTCCAGCAAGCAGCCAAAGTATTTCTACCAGTTCTGGGGGCTTCTTCAGGGAAGTCTCTCTTGGGGGTGATTCTCTGTATCTGTCTCCACCTCCTGGGGTGGTGGGTTGCCTTCTGACCATAATTCCCTAGTAGGCCTAATGAGTTGTTGACTTTGCTCAGTGTTTTTGTATGAACAACCGTGACCTCGAAGCTCTTGATGTGCTAGACCTGGCTTTCATCTAAATAGCTTTCTCTCCTGGTCACTGGGCATGCATGTGGCGATTCTTATACTTGATTGTGCAGGGCGTGGGCAGCAAAAGGGCCCTGGCCGTGTCTGGCCTCTTGTGGAGCCGGCCTTCTAGGTCTGAGATGAAGCCGTAACTGTGTGACAGGACCTGTGGCCGAAGCTAAGAGACACTTGGAGGTGGGGTTTCCTTTTTCCCTAGCCCCCAGTGTAGGTTGGGGCTCTGCCTCACGTACAGCATACTGTGAACCCTGGGGCCCCTCACAGCACTTGCCTGGCTCGTTCCTAACTGGAGGAGGGGAGGCAAGCTGTCCTCTTCCTACTCTAGTTCTGCAGGGCACCCAGCTCCATGGGCACCTCACTTCTTTTTAAAGAGGACTTCAGGAATGTTCTCATCTCCATGACCTTGTAATTGGAATTCTAGCCTCTCAAGGACCGTGTGGGGAAGAATGATCTCTGGTTTGGATAAAGTTGGTTGCTTTGGTTTGGTTTCTTCAGAGGAAGAAGACCCTGTGTTTTCCTAAAATCTGGATGAGTCCCTAGACATAGAGGACAAGTTAGTAACTCCAGGGACTCAGGGACTTGAGCTGATAAATAGGTGGAAGGCTTCTCTCCTGGCCTCCATCGAGTCTGGGCTAGATGCCGACAATCTCACTCTTCCCATGGTTCTGTCTCAAGCATACTAAATCTGTGTTTCCATGACTTTCCTGAAAGGCCATGTTCGAGCTACAGATTTGCTTCTGCCTCTGAACACTAAGAACTTGGTGTCCTAGGGCTTCAGGACTTAAGAACTTTCCCAGAAAGGTTTACTATGTCAAGTAGGCATTCAATTAGATACTAGCCCACTTGTCAGGAGTTATGCGTAAATCTGATTTTTCAAAAGACTGTTAGACTCTGTGGTGTCCAAAGACCTAAAAATGTATACTTGTCCATTTTTTTATACTGTCTTATCCAAGCTCTGAATGTGGCGGGCTGTAAATTTCTTGATAGAGTAATTAGGGTTCGGGTAGAAGGTGGCAAGGAATTGCATCTACTTTTTCAAGCCTTCAGGACAAGACC
This sequence comes from Spilogale gracilis, assembly GCA_004023965.1. Taxonomy (NCBI): domain Eukaryota; kingdom Metazoa; phylum Chordata; class Mammalia; order Carnivora; family Mephitidae; genus Spilogale; species Spilogale gracilis. The sequence continues at coordinate 131,525 of PITA01000506.1, forward strand.
TCCAGTCTCCTGGAGAGAGCCTGATCTAGAGGTGTCAATATTCACTTAGTGACTGAAAGCAAATGTCACAGTTCTGTTCATGCAACACTTAATTCCTACCACTTGACCCACCAGCTCTCAAGTGAGCTAATCTTGTGAATACCTAGCCAGTAGCTAACGCTTAAAGAATTACCCCCCCCCCCAAGTTTAAAACTCTTCTAGTGAATAAGGCTGCCAGGACTGAGGGATGGCCATTCCTCCCATGTCTACATGTTCACTCGGGGTATCTTCACAGCCTACTAATAACTAAACCTTCACTTTGGAAAGACAGTGATGAGAAACTTAGGGAAACAGCAAGAGACTGCTTAACAGAAAATGAAGGCAACCAAGTTAGCTAAGAATGTTAAAGCATGGGTTCACCATTCCTTCCAGCCTGAATTAGCCGTGGTCCAGTTTGTTCCTTATCCATTAAATGCAAAGATCACTTGCATTTGCATGTGGCCACATTTCAAATGCAATATCCTGCCTGTTTGGGGTCAATATCCTGCCTGTTGGTGAACTCTATCACTCTAGAAGAGAAAAACTTAGATATTGAAGCACGTTTCCAGAAAAGTTTTATGGTTTCTTTTCCTTTAGAACATAGGTGGTACACCTTCTTTAAAAAGGTCTGGATGGCAAACATCTTAGGTTTTGTGGGCTAAGAGGTGATAACTGAGGATATTATGATGGTACCAATGAGAACTGCACAAGACTTAGAAAATTAACCTCTGCAAAAACCTGTAAAGGTTTACTAAAGAAAACAGAACTTGTCTTTGGAGATGGGAATTTCAAAGTTAAGGGTCCTTACCAAATCAATTGCATTAGTTGACTCACTGATGCTGATCTATAACAATTATGTTTTTCACTTTGAAAAATATTCAGTAGATATTGTCAAATACTGCTATCTTGTTAGTAGACCTGTATTACAAGATCATACTCAACCAGCTTTGCTTTATACCAATAAGAACATCAGTTGAAATATCTTAGGAATAAGAGGAATAGGGGTCAAGGACAGACTTGATATGGGCAGAAATAAAGGGGTGCATATACCCAACTCAAGGACCCAAGTAGATTGCCTGTATCAATCTACAAATACCACTTCACTCATTAGATTGACAGTAAAGACCGATAATGAAACAAGTGTTGATAAGGAGGTAGGGGGAGCCAAGTACCCTCCTAGGCCACTGGTAAAACTATAGGATGGTGTAGCTTTTGAACAGTTGTCCCATGACCAGAAAGCATCAGTGTGTCTCTAAGCATAAGGGTGAGGTTTCTAGATATACCTTGGGAAGGCTCCAGGGTATTGTCTTGAGAATCATTCTCAGAAGCCTAACTCTGTTGGTCTTTGGAGACCTTGTAAAGGTCTTATTTTTGCTTAAGATAGCTAGAATGGCTTAAGTCTTGACTCCCATTTAGGACTTAAGCCCATATTAAGAATGCCTAGCCATTGATGTAGGGAAGTGTCCTCCATGACATTTAGGGTCCTTAGTGTCCAGAGAATCTGTTAAAACAATGGAAACAGAAGTCTGGGCCATGTAAAGCAGCAGAGATGGAGTAGGGACAATTTTGATAAAGCCCTGTAGGGGCTGAGCAGGTAAGGACTGGCTTCCTAGCTTGGATTAGCTAGAAATAATGGAAACAAGGGGAAAATGGAGATGGTTTAAGATTTGAATGGTAAAAATGACAGAACTTGGTAGTAAACTTAGGAGCAAAGGCATAATTAAGTGTCAAATAATGGCAATCAAAATTAAGCATGTGGGTATGCTCAGTTAATGAGTCAGAGAATACCACTCTGGCTAGAGGATTCATGGAGAAGGTTATTCCATCTTTGCGCAAGTTTGGTTTACGTTGCCCATGAGACATGAGAGGGTAACCTCAAACAGGCAATTGGAAATCTCAGCTTAGGACTCTCTGCTCGCTTCGGCAGCACTTTTACTAAAACTGAAACTCCCCAAAGCAAGCGCAGTACCATGAAGATAAACCTAGAATAATCGTCTAGGGAACATGTAACTACCCAACAACTTCTGAAACTGCCCGTGTGCCAAAAGGGTATATGGAGGAGTCTCAGCTCCTAATGGCTGGGCAGGTACATGGGCAAAGGGGCCTGGGAAGTAGGTGGTCATGAAGACTGAAGAGCAAAAACAGACTGTGGTAACAAGGTGATCACAGGAAAAGCAAGACAAGTCAATTGGGATCATGTCTTGTGCTTATCAAAATGGGTAACTTAGTGCCCATAGAAGCTGTTAAAACAATGGAAACAGAAGTCTGGGCCACGTAAAGCAGCAGAGATGGAGTAGGGATAACTCTGACACAGGGGAATGGAGAGGGCAGGAAATAAGGCTCCATAAGACCCCCTCCTTAAGATGAGAGCTACCTCTTAATCTACTGGATTACCTCCCCATTATCCTTAAGACAGATGGACTAAAGGCATGAGATGCTAGAGAAAAGCACAGGGTTTAACACAGGTGAACACCTAGCGTAGGTCTAGGTTATAGGTCTGCCTGTGGGCTTGTGATCAAGTTCTTCCTGCTATCTTAAGGAGCCGATGGTTGTTGGAGAATGTAGGCATGCGCACATGCTGTTTTCCCCACCCACCTGACTTCAGGTGTATTCGCTGGTCACAAATGTGAGGTGGGTGCCCGGGATGGGAGAAGATGGTTGAGATGTACTAGCCTTTAGTAGTGCTTGATCTTGATCAGGAGGCTCTTAGCTGTTTTCTTCCCACAGGGCTTTAGGCTCTTACGTGTTCTATTGGGTGATCCTTGTCTTGTTCATGGTGTTGGGTGAGGGGAAGCAGGATCTTGTTGCTGGTGGCAGACCGAGCAATAGGGTGCTTCATTGAGCTAGCCTGGCTTGGAACCAGGCCCTTTGATCTTACCTTGGCCTAAGGGGTGCTAAGAATTTCTCTGACGATCCAGGATGGGCTGTGACATTCTAGGTGCTGTTCTGGGAAGTCCCTCCTACAAAGACTTGGGAGCCTACAGAATTGGCTTTCTCCTGTCCTAGTGTCCTGTAAACAGAAGCTGAGTAGATCTATCTCTAAAAATATCTCTTAAACTTTCCATAAATACTTTAGTTCCAAGATGCAGGCTTGGGCAGAGAACCCTAGCTATACAACAAGAAGACAACCAGAACCAAACAATGCCTGACAATATTCAGAGTTCATTTTACCAGTTACACTAGTTCCTTCTATTCCTTGTGGGAACTAGGATCCAGGTATACGGTCTGTATGCTATCCTGCTTGGGGTCTTCTGTCTCCGTGCATAGGTTTCTCCATCCTGTAATTCTCTGAAGCAGGGTCTCTTGTCCTGTAGACTCCTCCCTATTTGGAACTTAGCCAACTGCAACTCTGTGGTGTGCTTTAACACATTCCCTCTCTCCTGTGTTGCCTGTACGTGTGTGGTTGGCTCTAAGATTCCAGTTTACTTCACGAGACTACCTCTTACAGAGCCACGTCCTACCATTAAGAGCTGTGTACTGTTTTATGTTGAACTTCATGGCCATGGATGAAGCCTTAGGCTTACTCGTAGGGGCTGCAATGATGCAGCCAATCGATCTGAAGAGGTAGGCCACTAACAAATAGCCTAAATGCATGATTCTTTCCCTTTACCTACCAGCTCCTGTATCTTAAAAAACGGTCTCATTACATAACTTTCTGACGGAAGCCGACTGAAACATCCTTGTGGTGGTCAGGTAAGCCTCCAGCGTGGCCTCCCGGAGCCCCCTGGCCTGCAGCAATGCCAAGGCATGACATTACAAGTGCTCAGAGCATGGAGTGCTCCTCTCGGCACCTGTAAAGCGGTGTTTGTGGAGGTCGAAGCTGCCTGGGGGGGTATAATTGTTGGCCTGTGAGAAGAGAATAGGTAGGTGATTGAAACCTGCCCCAAAGAATGTTGTCAGCTTAAGCATACACACACACAAACATATGAGCATCCTTTAATAGGAACTTTCTGAAATGCCAGGGTCAGGATGATGATGCTAGGCAAAAAAACAATTTGGAGCACTAAGTGTGGGAGAGGGGCAACTAGCTATGCTCCCTGCTGAGCTCTGGCCAGTAGAACAGGACCAGAAACTTTGACTACCTGTGGGAGCCTCGCCTGTCCTTTTCTCATGATTCTTCCCTTAACTGCTGGTTTAATGGGAAACCCCAGCGAGGGTCAAGCCACAAGGTGAAGGGAGTCCCAGTCCCTGGACAGGTACGAAGGAACCAGAGGGCCAGGAGTACCCAGTCAGTGCACGGATGAGCCCTCTTCTCAGCCACAGGGGCCGAGGCCCCTTAAAAAGGCTAGTGTTAATTCCCAACACAACCTACCTTACGGTTCACCGTGAAATGCTTATTTTCCTCTAAATCTTTCTAATTGCTACTCCCAAGTTGATCACCTCTGTGTTAAGCATTAGCCACTAAAAGTAACTAGCTCTCTTAAGGCCTAAAACTAGCCAAGGGAGTTGTTAAAGGGGGAGTGTTAGGCCTTGTGGAAGTGTCTGAGTGGCTCCCGCACACTTCCTGGAGGAGAGCGGTCTGTAAGAAAGGGCAGCGTTCTTAGCTTGCTTGGCACTGTCTCAGGTGGGAAGGAAGATCAGCCCGGATGTTCCTCTCCTCCCCATCGGCCATTTCAAGTCCAAGTGCACCTTCCAAGTCTGGAAGCTGGAACTGTGGGCGACCTATGAAGGGCTGTGGTATGCCCAAGTTAGAGCCTCTTAGTAAGCAGAAAAGTATTCTGACTTAAACCATTCGTGAATACTATTGACAGTAAATAGAAGTGTCTGTAAGACTACCACCAGAGGCAAATTAGAATTGCCAGGCCTCTATACTTCTACATCCTTAACACCCTTACTGGTCACACAGCTGGGCTCCTAAGGAGAGGGTCTCCCTTTCTTTTATAATACCAACAGATGCAAGGAACTCTGTGTTCACTTTGGACAGGACTGCTATGAGCATCCTTGTGCATATGAATTTTGCATGTGTCTGCATGCCTGTTAATCCAGCACACCACTGGATGAATCTCCAAAGTGACCTTCAGGGCAACCCTCCCCCCCGCAACACTCCTTGCCAGTATCTTCAGAAGCCCCCCTAAGGTCCCTTCCTGAGGGAGAGTCCCTACCCCAGGGAACAGTCTCTGAGTGACTCCTGTGGGTACAGATCAGTGTTGCTCCCTGCCTTTTGTATCTTGTGCCCTGGTGTTGTAGGGGAATATTCTTATTTCCTAGAACTAGCTCTTACCGAGCTATCGCTTGCCAGGTGTTAACTAGCATTTGAACGCAGATTCTATGCTTGAGGATATTAGCAATTCACATGTCTAACTGCTTCTTAAGCCCTCAAAGGTAGGTACTATAACTACTTCACACGTGAACACGGAGGCAGAAGTGTCTCAGGAATGTTTTAAAGATTAACTGAACTAACACATCCCAGGGATATGGAACATATGCATATGTAGCATTTTTTACAGTTGAAGAAACTGAAACACGAAGGTTACTGAAGGTCACTCCCTTCTCTCCTGATCAGGGGCCCAACCCTGTGGCTCCCTTGGGACCATCTTTGTGCTGCTACTTCTAACCTGGAAATCTGAAACTTGGCTTTTTCCTGTACAGGTGTGCTGTTCTTACTCTGTAGAAGGAAGCTCCTAACTGTGAAATTAACCAGAACCTACAGTGAAACCTACAAGTACACCAGATGTCTTCCTGGCTATGGGGAGTATGTATAGGGTTTTATACATACTGACTTAGTCCTGCTGTGGATCCAGAACCCCGATGTAGCCAGTAGGACACCCGAGCTACCCTAGTTGAGATAAAAATTGTAGTCAAGGGCGCCTGGGTGGCTCAGTGGGTTACGCCTCTGCCTTTGGCTCAGGTCATGATCTCAGGGTCCTGTGATCCAGGCCTGCATCGGGCTCTCTGCTCAGTAGGGAGCCTGCTTCCTCCTTTCTCTGCCTGCCTGTCTGCCTACTTGTGATCTCTCTGTCAAATGAATAAATAAAATCTTTAAAATAAAATAGTAATCAAGTCCTCTGGAATAAACCAGGGACTTAACTTTAGGCACTGCAAATATACATGCTCTGATCTGGCTCGCTTTGTGGAAGAGGGTCCTGTCTTGACCCCGGAGCCAATTTTGCAGAACTTCGTTTGTTCTGGAAACAAAAGGCTGCTTTAGATCTGAAGAACCCTGATTAGCATGTATATACATACTTGCCTTCCTTTTTTCTTAAAATCCCACAGTTCCGTGATGCCAGCTAGGCTCCTTGAGAAGGAACAGCTTGTGAAGTACAATGTTTCTGAGCAGGGAAACTAAAGGAAGCTGCTTTCGTTTTTTTGAATTCCCTGATGATGCTCAGCTGGCGATCCTACTGAAGAGCGACTGCACTGGCCTGTGTACTAGCTCACACCGCGGTCACCACTGGGGAGCTCGATCGAAGTCAAGAGCCCAGAGAATGTGCCTTCTCTCCGTGGCTGGCAGAGTAGAAGGCCATGGTGAAGGGGTGAGCCACGGGCCCTAGGGTTCCTTGGGATTCTTCACCGTCATCTTACGCCACGAAAGTGCCTGGTCATCCTCTTGTGTGTGGGGTCTTGTGTTAATTGGAAGCTTGTCTTCAAACTTATTGCAAAAGTATTCAAGGAACCCCTTGCCTTGCACAGAAGGGCGTGGCAGACCACAGGCAGGTTCTAGGTGTCTTTCTGTGCATGATCTCTTGGGTTTGTCCAATAAAACACAGGTGACTACCCACTCTGTCCTCTGGGGACACCTGCAGGAGGTGTGTGTGGGACACGGTGACACCAAAACCTTACCTGTGGCTCATGTGAAATGCCACCTTCAGCCTTTTCCCCACCCCATGAAGTCTGGCAGCCCTGGCAGGGAGACCTTGCCCATGCTACTCCTCGCCACCTGACCCTGAGGCCCTCGGGAGCCATCAAGGGCTGCTGCCCTGGGTTCCCGCATTCCCGGTCATTCATAAGGGGGAGGGGGCGTTTTTAGGCTGAAGCAGGTACTACTAATTGTATCCACTCCCTTAACAGAAATCTCTCCCTCTGCTTGCTTCTCGAACTTCATAGCTTAAACTGCATCCAGATCTTGGCAAAAAAAAAAACCCTAGACTAGGGAAATCGCACTGGTGGAATTGCCCAGATCTTTAGCTTCATACCACGGTTCTTCATCTTGACCTACTCTCTCCAGCCTGGGTGGAATCTGGAGATAACAAATGACTGGAGCCAAAGATGGATTCATGTCTTTAGGTTTTTAGCAGTCTCTGAACTGCACCTCTCTTAGGATGTGGTGCTCTGTCCTCTTCTGACTTGCCCCAGGCTGAGCTCCTTGGTGAAGCTGACACACAGGCATAGCTTGGAGGCCTTCGGGGTTTGGTTCCAGACCACTGCGATGAAACAAACCAAAGGAATGTTTCCTAGTGCTTACAGGAGTTCTGGTCAGGTTGTAGCCTAGAATCTGTGATAGCACGATGTCAAACCATGTATACACCTTACGAAAAAAATACCTTATTACTTAAAAGCGAACCATCTGAGCTTGCTCCTTGTTGGTAGAGGGCCGTGCCTCTGAGGTCACGGCTGCTGACTGATCAGAGCAGAGGTTGCTGCTTAAAAGTAAGCCCACAGTGGAGTGTGCCGTATCGATGGACCCTTCCTTTCACCAATGGTTTCTCTGTAGTGTGTGATGCTCTTTGGTAGCATTTTGCCTACAGAACTTCTTCCAAAATTGGAGTCTGTCCTCTTAAGCTCTATGGCTGCTCTAGCAACTAAGAGGATGTAATATTCTAAATCCCTTGTCATTTCGATGGTCTTCATAGTGTCTTCACTGGGAGTAGCTTGCATGTCCAGAAAGCATTCTTCACCATAAGTCACGCTTCTTCCTCCTAAGTCTTAGCAGGAGGTTGCAGCCATGTGGTCCCATTTCTGGCTCCTCTTCCAGTTCTTTTGCTATATCTACCATATTAGCAAGTACTTCCTCTACTGAAGTCTCCAACGCCACGAAGTCTCCATGAGGGTCAGAGTCTACTCCCAGCCCCTGTCAACATAGATATTGATGTGTGACTCATGGGAAGAGGTCAACGTATGTTCTTAATGGCATCTAGAATGGTGAATCCTTTCCAGAAAGTTTTAATTTTAACTTACTTTACTCACTTACTTTGGTCCTTCAGAAGACTCCCTAGCTCTGGCAGCTGTAGTCTTAAAAAGTCCATTTCTAAAAGGACAAGTCAAAATGGCTCCTTGATCCATGGGCTGCAGAATGGATGTTGTGTTGGCAGGCATGAAATCACTAGCTGTCTCATACTTCCCCTGTCCAAGCTCTTGGGTGACCAGGTGCGTTGTCAAAGAGCAATAATATTTTGAAAGGAACTTTCTTCCCCCTGAGCAGTAGGTCTCAACAGTGGGCTTAAAATATTCAGCAAATCCTGTCATAAACAGATGCGCTGTCATCCAGACTTTGTTCCATTTACAGAGCACAGGCAGGGTAGATTTCGCATAATTCGTAAGGGCCCTGGGATTTTCAGAACAACAAAGGAACGTTGGTTTCAACTTAGTCACCAGCTGCAGTTGCCCCCGACAGGATAGTCTGCCTGAACTTTGAAGCTTTGAAGACAGGTATTGACTTCTCTCTGGCTGGGAAAGTCCTAGATGGCATCTTCCAACAGATGGCTGCTCTTGTCTATGTTGAAAATCCCTGTTCAGTGTAACTACCTTCATGAATTATCTTAGCGAGATCTTCTGGATAACCTGCTGCTTTACATGGTACTTCTAAGTTACAGAGACAGGTTCTTTCCTTAAATCAAGAACCAGCCTCTGGGAGCTTCAGGAGAAAACTTTTACAGCTTCTTCCCCTCTCTCAGCTTTCATGGACTTGAAGAGCATTAGGCCTTGTTCAGGATTAGGCTTTAGTTGAAGGGAATGTTGTGGCTGCTTTCGTCTTCTATCCAGACCACGCAGACTTCCTCTGTATTGGCAATAAGGATGATTCTGTTTTAGCATTCATGTGTTTACTTTCAACTTCAGAACTTTGCCTTTGCCACTTGGCTGACTGTTGGGTCAAAAGATAGGCCTCTTACATCCATCTTGGCTTTTGACGTGCCTCCCTCACTGACCTTCATCTGTAGTTCTTGACCTAATGGGAGACCTGTGGCTCTTCCTTTCTTGTGAACACTTAGAGGCCTTTGGACCGTCATTAACTGGCCTAACTTCAGTTTTATCTTGGAATGGGGAGGCTTGAGGAGAGGGAATGAGGGACCATCCAGTGGGCAGAGCAGTCAGAACATCTGTTTATTGATGAGGGTCATGGTCTTAGATGTGGTTCATGGCTCCCCAAGACCATTATAATACTAAACTCCAAGATCCTTGGTCACAGATCACTATACTAAACATAGCAATAAATATTGAAATACTATAAAAACAACCAAAGCATGAATGAACAAATGCTGCTGGAAAGATGGCACCAATGGACTTGCTTGGTGCAGGGGCACCATCAGCTTCTAAATGATGTGTTTAAAAAAAATGTCATGTCTACAAAACACAACAAAAGTTATACCTGTACTTGGCCAGCTCTATGTTCATTGAGCTTCGGGTTCTGTGGCAGATTGGAGTCTGATGGAAAAGCTTTCCTGATGTTTCTGGAGCTTTGCTCCTCCTATCTGAGTCCCTCATGCTGAGAAGAGCAGCTCAGTTGCTACAAAACAAGAACAGTGAAAAATACCGAACTTGGGTCTTATCCCTCCCAGCTTACAGAAGCCTCCGTGCTTAACTCCTCATACTGGAGGCTTTAGCTGTGGTACGAATGACCGTCATCCCTAACCTCCACTGCTACAGAGAACTCGACAGCTGTACAGGTTGTTGACTGCTCAACTTATTGGACTCTTAATTTTCCTATTGGGGCTACTATAGGAAATCGAAGGGGGCGGTTGTGGAGTTGTTCTGGCAGCCTAAGGAAGAGCAGGTATGAGGCAGGACCTTGATCGGAGGGCGCCTCTGTGGCTCCATGGGCGGGGGTGGGCTGTCGACTCCTGTGTGTGTGCTGCAAACAGACTGCTCTTGACCGAGCAGGTGGCTTCCTCTCCCCAGATGTCCTGCCTCTTGAGAATGGTTCTCTTCCTCTGGCTTGGTACAGCCTGTCCTGGGGGTCTACTCCTAGCTCTTTCCTGTATGTGAGCCCTTGTCTGCTGGCTAACTCCACCTCTTCATTCCTAGTCTCCTTTTCTAGTGAGACTGTCTGACCTCCTTGGCTCCAAAGTAGCTGGAGAGGCAGCCACATCTCATAGTACTCGGTTGGTCTGTGGGCTGGTGACTGCCTGAGCCCATGGATCAGATTATTCAGTGAAGGGTTAGGATATATTAAGCTCCATTCTTGGCCACCTATCTCCACTAACCTTATTCTACAGATTCTTAGTATCCAGGGTCTGGTGGTAAAATGGGCTTGGTGTCTTATTTTTTTCTATGTGAGCTGATGCTCCTGAGCTGGTAGATTTGGACCTAGAGAATCTAAGCAACTTTCTTGGCTATGAGACAGCTGTGGTCCTTCCCTCCTGGCACTTCTGTCTGGACCTTGGTCTAGCCCAATTCTCAGTTGCATCTGGTTAAGAAGACCATGTCCTTCAGGCTTTCCTCTGAAGAGAACTTGGTAGGAATCCCATTCTGTGTACTGGTCTCTAGGCCTTCTTGGGTAGTCGTGGTTCCCTGAGTTCTGTCCTATTCTGTTCTGCTGGGGTCCATGTGGCAAGGGTCCCTGAGCACATCAGTAAAGTGTTTGGATTCCCTGGCTGGGCCCACCCTCTGACACCTGGGTACGAGACCTCTGACTTTGTCATTTTCTGTGTATGACAGTATTTCCTCTACAGGGGGTGACATGGCCTACCCTGTTCCCTTACCTCAGGGCTACTTGTGTCCTTCCCTGTTACTACCCATTCAATATCTTCATCCTCCCTCTGGCAGGGGAACCCCTGTGCAAGTGTGGGCCTCAGGAACCCAGGTCACCTGCCTGCCTTTTTCTGGAAGCCCTTACCCCATGAGAAAGAGTTCTTCTGTGTTCTGGTGCCTTTCATATTGGGATTGTTCCCACTCTGTCCCTCGGGTCACCTCCATTCAATGGGTCTCCCCATTATCTGGGTCTGACTTCTAAGACCATCAACTTGGTTTGGGTTCAGTCTGTCTTGGGCCCAACCTCTGTCCTGCCCTCCAGGGTCCCATCAGTTGCCTTCAGTCTCCACTTGTTTGCTTTAGTCTCCCTGTTGCCTTCCTTGGTCAGCAGAATGCCCTCAAGTGGTCTTCCCTTCCTCTAACCACCAGGTCTTTATTTCTAGGATATAGTTTTAGAATCTTGCTCCCCCATATACTTTCTGTCCTAGGGCTGTATCCTTCTCTACAGCTGGTTGTCCGCTTTCCCTTGTCATAGTCATGACTTCATTCCAGAATAAAACCATCTCAATGTCCTTGATCTCCAGCTGCCTTATGCCATTATTTCTAGACCTTATTCTCGGCTTTGAAGTCTGAATCTGGCCTTAAGAATGAAACATCAACGACTCACTCTCTGCTCCCAAGGTCATATAGTTCTAGGCCCATGGGAATGACACCAGTTAGCCTCCAGTCACCAGATGAAGCTTTTGTTGCTTAGTGTTGAGCAAGCGCTAATGCAGGCATGTGGTATGATATAGGTGGACTTCAGTTCTTTGCTATTGGAGTGACTACATTTGATTGGAGTTGGCACCTGGGAATTATGAGGAGGTTGGTGGGATAATACCAGATGCTTCCTTCTTGATATCTACCTCGAATCTTGAACTGAGGGGACACAGGGACCCATCAACTCTGAAAGAATACCTCACCTTTGCAGGGCAAGATAGAAACCACATTTGGATGTGACCTAGGGCTGTTCTGGTATCTTGAGGCATACCCAAGGATTCCCACAGGTTCAACATACCTGTTCCTGAGGCACACTTCTGTTTTTTGGGGTGATCTTCAGTCTTAGCATTCTTATGAGCAGAAAGGAAGTTTCTGGCTTGGGGCTATACAGGAAATATCTTGTAGAGGCATTCTTTGTCCATCCAGAGAAGCTTGAATTTGAGGTTACTTTCCTGGGCCTGGATGGAGTTGAGGGCCCTACATCCTCCGGTATGGGAGGATCCCATATGGATTCTGTACTGCTTTGTGTCCCTACTTGTGTAGAGAAGGAAATTACTTCCCTGTTAGAGAGCCCTAGGTCTCCCCCATAATTTTCTTGTGGCATTTTGAGACTGAAGACCTTAATGTCTTACACAAATTTGTATACTACACTAAGAAGTAAGATCTTTCCGATGTATAAATGCCATCGTTCACACGAAAGCACTAAATGATACTGGTTCTGTTTTGAACTTCAGAAGTTTTAGAAAAGCCTATAAAAGAAAATGACATTGTAAATACTTTCTGTATTCTATAGTTTTGAATACAGATACTTTGCCTCTTTGGTTAGATTTATTCCTAGGTATCTTATGGTTTTGTGTGCAATTGTAAATGGGATAGACTCTTTAATTTCCCTTCTGTCTTGTTGTTGGTGTATAGAAATGCAACTGACTTCTGTGTGTTGACTTTTTTTTTTTAAAGATTTTATTTATTTATTTGACAGAGAGAAACACAGCCAGAGAGGGAACACAAGCAGGGGGAGTGAGAGAGGGAGAAGCAGGCTTCCCGCCGAGCAGGGAGCCCGATGTGGGACTTGATCCCGGGTCTCCGGGATCATGACCTGAGCCGAAGGCAGAGGCTTTAAACCACTGAGCCACCCAGGCACCCCGTGTGTTGACTTTTATATCCTGCTACTTCACTGAATTCTTGTATGAGGTCTAGCAGTTTTGAGGTAGAGTCTTTTGGGTTTTCCACATGAAGTATTGTATTTGCGAAGAGTGAGTTTGACTTATTTGTGGATTGGATGCCTTTTATTTCTTTTTGTTGTCTGATTGCTGAGGCTTGGACTTTCTAGTACTATGTTGAATAGCAGTGGTGATAATGGACAGCCCTGCTGTGTTCCTGACCTTACGGAGAAAAGTGGCTTTTCCCCATTGAGAATATTTGCTATGGGCTTTTCATGGATGGCTTTTATGATATTTAGGTATGTACCCTCAATCTCTACACTGAAGAGTTTTGATCAAGAAAGGATGCTGTTTGTGAGATACTTTTTCTGCATCTATTGGGAGGATCCTATGGTTCTTGTCCTTTCCTTTACTAATGTAGTGTAGCATACTGACCTCTAGATAGTGAACCAACCTTGCATCCCAGGAATAAATCCCACTTGGTCATGGTGAATAATCCTAATGTACTGTTGATTCCTATTAGCTAGTATTTTGGTGAGAATTTTTATATCCATGTTCATCAGGGGTATTGGCCTGTAATTCTCCTTTTTGGTGGGGTATTTGTCTGGTTTGGGGATCAAGGTATCCTGTATGTACTTTCAGACTTAGTCCTAGGCCTATCCAAGTACATGCCTCTTCTTAAATTGGAACTGATCATCTGATGGGTTGTCTATTGGCCAAGTGAATCTCAAGGTTCCAGGTGCTACTTCTTCTAATTACATTGGTCTTGGTGGAATTGTTACCTGTGGTGTCATCCATCACTACTCTTGACTAGGTAGATGCCTGGGAACCAGCTGCTTGTAGGTCTCCCTTGTGCAACATGATGCTGGGGTCTGGCTCTTAGTGTGTGCCTAAAGCTGGCTGTTTGGGAGGCTCAGAGCAGTAAGCCTCGAGAGGAGAATGTAGCTGCAGACTGGGATCTATGTTGGGGGCCTCTATCCTGGGCATTAGTGGCCTTTAGGATGCAGGCACATTTATACCCCACTGGACTTTAGACATCTATAGCTCATTGCGGACCTTGCTAGCACTTGTTCTCCATTTTCTTGGGCCTTATGCGTCCACTAGTCTTCTTTCTACCCAGTAGCTTCAGAAGACAGATGGATAGTCTTACTGCTCACATTCTGGTTCCTTGTTTTGATTGTTTGAAGCTTATCCTCCGGTCTCTCTTGGTATAAGATCTATTATCCCTTCCTCCTACCTGATGGTTATTTCTGTTAGAGAACATCATGGGTGGTAACTGCCCATACTCAAGGCAGCTTGTAGCTGCCTGCTGTATGCAGGGCTGGGTTTTCCAGTGAATTCTTCTTTCTGATATAACAGCTTTCAACCTTTTGGACATGAGTTTCTGTGGGGGGCAGTTGTGTTTCACCTTATATATGGCATAGGCAAGGACACCTTGGTTTGAATAGCACCAGCCATGAGGATTAGTGCCCAGTTCTTTTCACTTCCAGGCATATGGCTAGTGTTCTTGGCTGAGTGATGTTAGGTCTGGGTGATATTAGAGACTGAAAGTCCAGTGTGAAGATCCTTGATGGCCTCTAGTAGGGCCTCCGATCTGTGGTCCTATAAATAGCATGGGTTCTCTCCTAGACTCTATCCTTTCTCTTTGTGGCTTCTCTTCTGAGGGTTGCCCAGGGCTAAATGGAAATCCTTAGATGTTGCTTAGGGTCTCCCTCACCCTAGAGGATTACTGGGACCCAGCAGCTAGAACCATCTCCTTGAAGCCAGCCACCATGTTGGAAGCCCTAGGCAGAGAAGTTCTGAGAAGAGTACAACTTTTTGGTCTGAGGTCCATGCTGGGGCTTCATGTGAATAGAGCTGGTCCTTGGCGTGAGGGCACGAGTCATGCTAGGACCTTCCCCTAGCCTGTTCTTGGATCTAAACCTGCACATGGAGTTTGGTTAAGTCTAAGTCCTGATACAGCTTCTCTCTTCCTACTGTGATTTCACCTCTGAGTTGTTGGCTGCTATAGTGGGTGGTCTTGGTCTCTGTGACTCATGCTGTCTCTTGCCCTGTTTTCTTGTTGTCTGAGGTTGTATGTAGAAGTTCTGTACTATCCTCCCTTCATCTAAGCAGTTCAGAGAAAAGACCACTGGCATTCATAGTCAGAGACATCTTATACTCTACCAACTCTAAGGAACAGACCTAGAACCTGTTTATTCCTGTAGGAAATTCTCTCCAGGCTCCTGATAAGACTTTATTTTCAATATGAAGTTTTTCTTAGGATCTAGGCCCACTTAAACATGCCATAAAACCTCTAGAATTGGCTCTTGGCATCTGTGGTCTGTTAGAAAAACTCTGGGGCCTGGGTTCTCCTATTCCATATCCAGGAGGCTGGCCAGTGCTCTGGCTGAAAGGAATTGGTATCAGAGCTTTTACCTGCTGGCAAGTTTGTCTTCCTGGTTGAACAGGACAAATTTTGGGGGTTATTTTCTTCCTGGGTGTATTACCTTGCTTGCGTTCCCATAATAAAGTACCAGAAATTGGGTGACTCCATGAACAGAAGATGCTTTTCTCTGTTCTGGAGACTAGAAGTCCAAGATCAAGGTATTGGTAGCTTCTGGGGTGGTGAGAGACCATTCCATGTTTCTCTCCTAGCTTCAGCTGGGTTGCTGGCAGTCTGAAGTTCCTTAGCTTATATAACCTGGATCTGCCATAATCTGCACATGGTATTTTCCTTGTCCGTCCAGAACTTTGTTTTATAAGGACATTAGTTCTATTGCATTAGGGCCTATATTAGGACACCCCCCACCCCTGTCTCCAAATACAGTCCTGTTCTAAGGTAATAGGGTTGTAGGACTCCATGATTTTTGGAGGGACACAATCCAACTCCTAACCCTGCAATAGCCTTCAGTCCAAGGCCCAAGGATCTACTAAACCTAACTTGAGCCCGCATTTGAACACAGGTCCAGCAGTGGGCCCTCAGCTTCCCCTCCTTCAGAAAATGTTACATTAAGGCAGTGTCCAGGTCACCTGACCAGTCAGATTAATGGGTCCATTGTAGTTCTTCTCTGAGCTGTTTGACTTTACCTACCTGGAAGAGGTGGCATATAATCCTAGAAAAGGGTGTGCTGTGTGTGCAAAGGGTTCCCTCGGAGAGCCAAAGGTTGTCTGGTTGCAGAGCCTGGTGGCCTGGGCAAGACTCCGGTGTTCTCAAGAAAGGCAGCTCAAGCCTGTCAGGCTGTGCTGTCTGGAAGAAGTCTGAACTTGAACTTTGAAGATGCCAAGAAGACAGCTAAGTTATGGTGGCTAGTCTCTACCAGGATTCCCACAGGGATTTAAGAACTTCTCAAAGGGCCAACTAGACCTAAATTACATTCCTGTAGCTCATGTTTATCAAAACAGTCATGCTGGTAGAATGTACTAGAAGAGGGTCAGAACTAGGATTCTGGGGGATTGAGTCACTTCCTCTTGGAAAGAGGAAACCCAAGGATTCTGCGCTGAGAATGTCCTTCCCAGGAGATTGCATTGGAGGACTGCAGAAGAGGAACTGGAACAGGTCCTTGGAGGGAGCCTCAAACTGAAGAAACCAAGAGTAGTTGTACTTGTTTCAAATGAGCCTGTTATGCATAGAGACTGAGGCAAGACTGAGGGCTCCTGCCAAGCCTGCTTCATAGCAAAGAAAGCACTTTGGGCTCTCCTGAGTCAGAATCCCCTCCCCCACCTTAACTCGATAGAAATCAGGTAACTAAGAACAAGCTTAATTCTATATATGTTCCCTGTCTTGGGGGCTGGAG
This sequence comes from Spilogale gracilis, assembly GCA_004023965.1. Lineage (NCBI taxonomy): Eukaryota > Metazoa > Chordata > Mammalia > Carnivora > Mephitidae > Spilogale > Spilogale gracilis. Next base: position 148,083 of record PITA01000506.1, read on the forward strand.
TGTTCACGCTGGTCATAAGCAGCTCTTAGAGAAAGGAGCATATGGGAAGAAGTCTGTCTGGCTCAGATATTAGGATAACGGTGGTCTTACAGGAGTCAGGAAGTATTCAGATTCTATATTCTGAAAGACTGTAGAGAATTGATAGCATTTCCTTTAAGGTTTAACCTCCATGTGGTGTCTCCTCTTTCACTTCTGATATTAATTGTGCCTTCTCCTAGTTAGCGTGACTTAGAAGCTTTATCAAATTTATTGATTTCTTCAAAGAACTGCCTTATTTTATTGGATTTTTAATGCCCCCACCCCATTGACTTAATGTTTTCGATTTCATTGATCTCTACCCTAATTTTTTTTTGAATTTAATTTGCTCTTTCTAGTTTCCCAAGGTGGAAACTTAGATGACTTTAGAGCTTTCTCTAATATGTGCCTTCAGTGGTCTAAAGTTCTAAGTGCTGCTTTCATTATATCCCACTTTAATTTTTCATTTTCATCTAGTTCAAAATAGTTCTCTTCTTTGACCCATGTTAGTGAGTTCTAATCTTCAAGTATTTTTGGAATCTTCCAGCTAAATGTCTGATACCGACCCCTAATTTAAGTCCGTTGTGGCCTGAGAGTAGACACTACATGATTTAAAAGAAATCTGTTAAGGTGTGTCCTATGGCCAAGAATGTGGTCTATCTTGATGAAGGCTCCCTGTGAGCTTGAAGAGAAACCTATTCTGGCATCAAATGCAGGCTATAGGTGTCCGTAGCATTCGACTGAGTAGTGCTTGAGTTCAACTCTCCTGACTATCTGCTCGATTTCTCCACCTCTGAGCAGGGTGTTAAAGCCTCCAACTATACTAGTAGATTCATCTGTTTCTCCTTGCCACTCTACCAGATTTTGCCTTGTGTAGTCTGACACTCTGCATATGTAAGAAGTGCTGTCTTGGAGAATTGACCCTGTTAGCACTCTGCAATGCCTTTCTTTATCCTTAATACCTTTCCTTTGAAGTCTCTTTGTGTCTGAAATTAATACAGCTACTCCTGCTCCTTTCTGACTAGTGTTAGCATGGTATAGCTTTCTATCCATTTTTTAAAAATTTAATAACCCTTTATTGCTGAAGTCCGCTAACTATCATCTGAGTTTTCAGCGACTCGTATACTTTTTGCTGCTAGAGAATCTTGCCTCGATGTTAATGACTACTAACTGATCAGGGTGGTAGTTGAAGGTTAAGGCATCTATGGCAATCCCTTAAAAGTAGGTAACAATGAAGTTCACCATATTCTACCCACAGTAGAATTTCTTCCAAAATTAGAGTCAGTCTTCTCAAACCCTGCCATTGTTTTATCAACTAAGCTTATGTAACATTCTAAATCCTTTGTTTCATTTATATAATCTTCACAGTATTTTTGCCAGGAGTAGAATGAACCACTTTCTCTACTCACCCATCAACGCAACTCCTCATCCTTTCAAGTTTTATCATGAGATTGCAGCAATTCGATCACATCTTCAGGCTCTACTCCTAATTCTAGTTCTCTTGTTATTTCTACCACTTTTGCAGTTACTTCCTCCACTGTGGTTTTAAACCCCTTAGTCATCCACAAGAGTTAGAATCTGCTTCTTTCAAATTCCTGTTCATACTGATATTTTGACTGCTTCCCATGAATCAAGAATGTTTTTAATGGCATTTAGAATGATGACTCCTTTCCAGAAGGTTTTGCGTTTACTTTGCCCAGATCCATCAGAAGAATCCTTAAATATAGCAACTACAGATTTATAAAAAAATGTATTTCTCAGATAATGACTTTAATAACAATAGTAACAACAATAATAATGCAGAGTCAAAATTACTCCTTGATCCATAGGCTGTAGAATGGATGTTGTGTTAGCAGGTGTAAAAATGACATTAATTTCATTATACTTCTCCATCAGTTTGTATCAATTTCTAATGTCACAAAGTGGGTTTCTTGTAGGTAACATAGTTGGGTCATGTGTTTGGATCCACTGTGGCATATCTGTTGCCTTGTCCTTCATTCTTTTTCTTGCCTTCCACTCATGTGCCTTCTGTCTTAACTGAGCATTTTGATTCTGTTCTCCCCTTTCTTAGGACATCAGTTATATTTTAGTGGTTGCCCTATCCAGTTGTTCTGGTTTGCAATATATGTTTACAAGTACTAAGTTCACTTCCAAATAACACTACATCACTTTCACAGATAGTATGAGAACCTTGTAACAGAACAACTCTAACTCCTATCCCCTGTGTCATTGCTGTCTCTTCTTAAGCATGTTTGCATAGCAGGCAAAATAACACTGTTATTTCGAGGGGCGCCTGGGTGGCTCAGTTGGTTGAGCGACTGCCTTCAGCTCAAGTCATGATCCCGGAGATCCGGGATCGAGTCCCACATTGGGCTTCCTGCTCGGCGGGAAGCCTCCTTCTCCCTCTCTCACTCCCCCTGTTTGTGTTCCCTCTCTGGCTGTGTTTCTCTCTGTCAAATAAATAAAATCTTAAAAAAAAAATAACACTATTATTTCGAACAATTAAGAATGAGGATTTTTACCTTAGTGTTTTGGTGTTCTTCCTTTATACAGATATGAGTTAATGACCCTGTATCTTCTGAAAGAACATTTCTTGCAAGGAAGGTCTACTGTCACCAAATCTGAATATTTCTCCATTTTTAAAGGGTAACTGTTGGGTACATGATTCTAGGTTGGCTTCACTGCCCCCCCATGTCAATATTTAAATATTTCCCTCTATTTTCTTGCATTGTTTTTGAGAAGTAGGATGTAATTCTCCACTGTTTCTCTATAACATGTTCTTCCCCATACCCCCTGCCCCTTCCCTGCCAACTTCTAGGAATTCCTCATCTCTCCTCCCCACTCTCTGGCCCTCCCAACTTGAAACTGATGAAGTACATTTTTTTGGGCATTTCTTCTGCTTGGTCTTCTGAGCTTCCTAGATCTCTGGTTTGGTTTCTGACTTGAGTTTGGGGACATTTGCTATCTTTTGTTGAAATCTTTTCCTTTTTCCTTCTAGTAATCACATCATGTATGTTATGTCTTGACCCCAGTTCTCAGGTAGTATCTTCCCCCTTCCTGCTTCCCTTAGGGTTCTATTAATCCAGCCTTTGATTCTTTCCCTCTTGTCCAGCCTAATCACATAAAAGGCATTACCCATTTGTAGTGTGGCTTTATCTATGGCACTTTATCTTTTGGATCTTCCTTAGGATTTCCGTCTTTGACTGCACCGCCCATCGGTTCTCACATGCTGCATACCTTGTCCATTAGAGTCCTCAGCATATTAATCAGTCTGGTAATTCCAGCATTCCTGCCAGGTCTAGTTCTAATATCTGTTTTGTCTCTTTAAAAATGTGTGGTTTTCTTCTTGTATGACTTGCAACTTTTTCTTGATAGCCAGACATGATGTACTAAGTACAAAGAAACTGCTGTAAATAGGCTCCTAATAATGTGATGAGGGGTGTGGGCAAGCTTTCTGTATTCCTTTGATTAGGTCTCAGTCGCTTAGTGAACCTGTGCCTACGGACTGAACTTCACAAGCGTTTCTCAGTCTCCTAAACCCTGCACCCTGACCCCTTTAAATGGCACAGGGTGGCTAGAGGTGAGTATTTCCCCAGGCCAGTTAGGCTCCAGTACCCAGTTAGGCAAGTTGGGGCCTAAGTCAACTAGCTACCCCGAGGGCAGGCATGTACTTTGACATACTTGAAAATGGGTCCTTTTCCCTTGTTGTTGGAGCCAGCAGTTTTTCTGATGCTCACTGTGGGATCTTGGTCAAGCTCCTAGAGGTCTTACAATGTTGTACATAGCACCCCTGTAAATGGGTCCCTTTGGAGACTTTATGTCTCAGAGTTGTCCACACTGAAACAGCAACAGCTCACCAATTCTAGCTGAGGTTTTCCTAACCTAGTTTGTTTCAATTCCTGAGTCTTTACTTTGGTAAATTGTGACTGACTGTGTTTGCCTGTCTCTCCAGTCTTTGGGACTGAGCTCTAATCTGCATCCTCCTCTCTGTTGGTGGAATTCTTTTGGAGGGGATATTTTTCTAGCTTTTAACTTGCTATGATACAGTAACAACATCCAAGCTCAATATATGTAGAACAAAGAACTAGAAGCTGAATATATCTTTCTAACCCAGTTTGTGAAGAATCAAGAATCAAGGGGGTCTATTCCTTGCCCATCACCTACATAGAAAGGCCTCCTTCACAAGACCTACATTATAGTTTTCAGAGCCTCTATTTTTTTTTAAGTGCTATCTTTGCTAAAAGCAGACCTATTATCTTAATGACAGCGGGAGGCTGGGCATGTGGTTCATGATGGCAAATTCTATGTTCAACTCTAGAAAGGATCATGTGACCTAAACAAATCTCCCTTTCTTCTTGAGGAATTACTTTCCCTTTTTTATCATAACAACTTTCTATAGACTTGCCTTTTGATGACATCTACTTCTTTATATGTTTTAATAGAGCTTCTAGAAATTGACAAAATTGAATATTTAAAGCACATGACATGATTTAATATACCCAGAAATAATTAGCACTATCAGCTTACCACATCCAGCCCCTCATATAGTTGCCTTTTTTTTGGGAGAACAAAATCCCGCATTGCACACTGAACATTTCAAGCTCTAATAGTTTAGCAGCACTTCACCCTGACCTTCCTCTCCTGACTTTGAAGGTCCATCCTGTCAGACTCTTCTCCTTGGACTGCACCACCTTTGGGCAGCATGCACTTCTGTTTGTACTCCCCTTTCTATGCCAAAGTGGCCCAGAGATGCTAAGGCTTCTTGGTACTTTATTCAGTTAGGCTGGCCTCTGGGCTGACCCACTCAGGTCCTCCAGAGCCTCTGATCCTTTCTCTACTTAGCTCTGCCATGGGCAGTCCAGCAGTTGCTCTTCTTTGTTAGGTTGACATGCTCTCCAGACTGTGTTTCCCTGTCCTGGCCATGGGATCTACATTTCTGCTGTCTACTTGGAGGTATTTCATTGTTTTTTTCTGGAGTGGTATTCTCCACAGCTGCTTACTCCTCATTTTCTGTTGTAACCATGGCTTTCTCCCAGAGCTAGACCTTGGTGTATCTACCACCTTTATGACCACTGAAGGCTACTGGCCTTCCTCCATGTGACCTCAGAAGGATGAAAGTGAGAGGAACCTGATGGCTAGGGGAGACTGGGAACATATCTTCTTGCCATATTTCCCTCTTACCCATGTAATCAGAGGTCATTGGAAACAAGACTGGTTCTAAAGTTTGGCTGGGGAGCTAAGGTGTTGCTCTCACAGGTCCAGAGTGGCATGCTGGAGGAAGGGTGAGGGGCATTCCTTTATTAAGGAATGGAGTGTAGTGGCTGAGGGGAGGGGGTTTCAGTGAGCACCATCTGTCCGCTAGTACAACTTTCTAAGGTAACATGTGGAAGTCAACTGGCTGTGCTCTTGTGGATTCTGGTGGGCTATCACTGGGATGTCTAGGCTTGAGATCTCAGTGCCTCTGGGACCCCCAACTTCAATGAATCCCTGTTCCTGGGTCCTGTGGTATTAGAATGGTGTATAGCTTGTATTGCTTATCTCTGGCCTGTCGAACACAGGTCTGATCTTTCAGTGAGAACTTGTGTTCTCTGTAATGCTAAATAGGTGATTTTGCTTTTTTATAGGGTCTACCTTTCCATATAGATTGTTTCACAATATGTATAAAATGGGCACTTGGCACAGAGTCTGTCAGGATAAACTGTTGGTAAAGGTGCTTAGTTTCTCTACTGTTCCACACCCAGGTAGGTAGCCAGTGTCAGGGCTGGCAGATATAGGTGTGATTAGTGTTCACAGTTTCCATCAACTTCCTCCAGGATGTACATCACCAAGACTTATTCATGAGATCTATCTTTACCTTCCATTCATTAACCTGAGATTAGGAGATTAAAACTCAGGATATAGGTATGTCCCTAGGCCACTTCTCCGTAAAGCCAAACTCAGACACAGCAGGCACATTAGGTTATAACGTATTCGGAAATGGCTGGTGTTACCAGGTAGAGGTCTGGGTGTGCCAGCGCATACTTTCCTCAGCATCTCTAGTCCTTGAACATTGAACTTAGCCTCATAGTCCCTAGGGTAAGTGGGAAGGAATTCTAGGGAGCAGTGTAAGGGTACTTCCTGACCTGGCAAACAGGACAGCATCTGACTACCCCGAGTATGGCTCACATGGTTCACGGGAAAGGCCTCTTGGACTGTGCTTGCAAGTCAGGGGTCTTGTAGACTTGATGCTGAAGAATTGACCCTATTGCGTGGCTGGTTTCCTTGGGCTCCCCTTAGAAAGTTTATACTTACCACCCATAGGGGCAGGCTTCACCTTTATGGATATTTGAGAGCTAATGTAGAAGACCTAGCAGGCAGGCAGCAGCACTAGGATTCTAGTGGGGGTGGGCATCTTGGTCAATCAGTAACCAGGAAAAATCTTGACTTTTGCTCTAGCCCTTCAGGAGGACTAACAGGGCAAAGGCTGCGAATAGTTACCAGAGGGAACCGAAGCTAAGTGAGGTAAGAATCCCATGTTTTCAAAGGAGTCAGCTATGTAGATAGACCAGGGAGAGGAGTTGCTCATGGGACAAGGCTTGGGTTATGGCCAGAAATGGGACCAGGGACTGTCCTACTGAGAGGGGCATAATATGCAGATACATGCAAGACTTGGATCTATAAGATGCATACAAGGCCTGGGTCTATAAGGAAGAAAACTCAATTTTTAGAATCCTTTAAAGCTTGACTGTTGGTTTTATTGGTCAACCTGGCTAAAGAGGATATCATGGGTGTTTCCTCTGTAACACCTGAAAGACTATTCCTAGAATCAATGTGTGGGGAGGATTTAGAAGTATCTTTTGAGATCCTTAAAGTCCAATCTTAAGTTTTGTCTTGGAAAGACTCATCCCTTCCCTTGAGGTGGGAGAGTATACTTAGAAACATGGCTATGTGGGGCTTAGCAACTGGTTCTTGATGGCCAGTAGTATGTCATCTCTAGTAGGGTCATGAGGTCTACAACTATCCCATCTGTGGTGTTGGGTTTCATTTTTCTACAGATGCTGTCACTTAGAGTCTCTTGGTAGTTGTCGGCTATGTTTTGCTGGGAGCTCTCCCTTGCCTAAGTATCAGGTTTTTTTCATTCTAGGACCCATCCTACTCCTGTTTTCTGCCATCCTGTTTTCTGCCATCCTGTGAAATGGGCCCATTTGGATTATGTCTGTCCTGTTTTTTTTTCACATTCATTCTTTAGGATTTCTGCCTATCAGACTGGTTTGGGGGTGGTTCTATCTTGGCACTGCCCATTGTTAATGTTTATATGTTGCTTCAATTAAGCAGCCTTGTCGCTGCTCTCTGTAAGCTAGCTGTAGCTTCTTGGTCAGGTTCCTGTGGTTGTCCTTGGTCTTGACTGACCCCCCCCCCCCGCCATCACAGCATCCTGGCAGGGGCTCCATAGCAGGGCCAGATGGGAGTCCCTTTCTCGTTCTCTGATGGCTTGGGCATTTAGGCTGGCAGATTCTTACTGAATCTATTCTCAAGACCTTGTTGTCTTAGCTTTGATCCTTGGGACCATTTTTCTGCTGCATCTACAGATATGGTAAGGCTGAGTTCTCTTTCTTCCAAAAAAGATGTTGTGCTCTTCTAGTTGTGTAGAGCTTGCTTTCTGTGATTGCCTATGGTTTAATCCAAGGATCTAACTTCTCCAGGGATTTTGACCACCATCCTAAGAACATGATAAATGGCTTTTCCATGCTAGAAACCTCTTACCACTTGACAAAACAAACATCAATAGTTCTTTAACTTCAAGAATGTATTGGTTACTATAGGCTTTCAATAATCTGCTATTACATTTAAAGAAAATAGGACCTAACTACTTCTATGTAGAACCTATCCTTCCAGATCTAATCCTAAACTTTTAGCTCATACACTTAATATCTTCAGTTAGGATCATATTCTGTGGTAAATTATGGGAGAGTACTCACATGTTAACCATGTGAATTCCTCTTAAATTGCCAGTTGACATACTGTCCGTTGGCATTGGTGTCAATGATGGGATAAACATGCTTACAAACAAGCTGTGGCTTGGCTTTATCTGCTTTGATCATTGTCCTTGACTAGAGGGATGGCCTGGAAGCCAACCATAGGCCTCTCTTAGGCTGGAAGCCTCCTGGGATTTAGTTGAGGACCAAAAAGGACTTGTGCACTGCTTTTCATAAGACCTGACACATAGAGTGTGCTTGGCTATGTGGACTTTCACTTCCTTTGAGGGGCTTCACCTTTTTTTCAAAGCAGAACTATCTTCTGCAAGAGTATCTACCAATGCAGAAGCCTGAATCTGGGCATCTTTGCTGCTTATGTTCTGATGCCTTGTTCTTGTCTGTTGCCTCTGCAGGGTCTTCTTTCCTGACATTTCTCTTTGCTACCTGAGCCCTTAATTGCCCACAGAGAATAGAAATGGTAGTTGCAAGCATTCACCGTAAGACTGACAGCTACACTCTTATGTTCATGGGCCTTGTTCTTCCCTTGGTCCTGGTTGATCTCTAGACCTTCCAAACACGGCATTTTATATACCCTTTTCTTAGGTTCCAGGATTCCATCCAAACTCTTGTTTTGTGTGTAAGGAACAAACCCTTGACCAGAAAGGCTGTTGCATGTGGCACCTGAATTTGCCATTTCTCGCTGACAAGTGACATGAATAAACTTTTATCACTTGGTGCCGTGGTCATTTTCTCTCACTTGACTGGGTCTTGTCAGCGATTTAGCTGTCCTTACTCCGAGTCCAAGCATGTTTTCAGACCCCCATCCCTTTCCATTGAATCAAGTCACAGGTCTGATAAGGACCCCTCAATCTGGCCAGTGGCCTGGAGGTCAGAAATGACTCACCCTTGGGTCTTCTGGTTAACTTTGATCTCTCCTGGTTTTCCTCTAAGTTGACATTTGGATTTGCTTTTTCTGGGCTCATGGAATGAGGAAACCATAAAAATACCTGTCTCTGACAGAGCTTGAGGTCTGCCTAGCAAAGTCTGGGTGGATCCTGGCCAGACCTAGATTTTTCCATAGCAGATTGCCAGGACTTCAGGTTGTATGGATATGTAAGGGATTTGTGCTACCAGCTAAGTCATGGTGCCTGGTCACTTGATGCAGAGGAGGTGAACATTGCTGTGGGTTAATCCTACTTAGACTTCTTTACCACACATACCACCGTATGGAAGCCGAGGTAGAGGTAACACTGGAATTCTGGACATAGTCTGGATCAGGCTGTATCATATGTAGATCATGGCCAAGATCTTGCTTTGGTTCCTCCTGGAGAAAAGCAAAGAAGCTGGCATTGACCCTCAGAGGGAACTCATACTAACAGAGCTCCTGCAGCAAAGCCCAGTTCATGGCAAAGAACAGGGGTCCCTGAACTTAATCTCACTGATGGGAGCTTAATGTATAGATGTATACAAAACCCCTGCCCATTCTTTGCTCTGAATGTATGGGATTCCTAATTCTGGATACCTTCCTAGCATGGGCACTGTTGGCTGGCCAGGATAGACTGAGACAGCATGGCACATGGGAATGTGTGCTTTATCACATCTGAATCCACATGGCAGGGGGTAGTACAGAAGGGACTAGAAACTTCTGCTTCTAGATAATCCTAGAATCTAGGTTAAGATGACACATGACATCATGACAGAAAGACACATTTAGTCATTCTGGGAGTACTGCCGGTTGTCAGGGAGATTCGGGGTTCCATTCCACATGGCAGTATGGGTAGGTACATGGTGACAGTGCTAAGTGAATACAAAAGAGCATGACTCCAGCAAGGGTTCTCTGGAGGCATTCATAGTGGTCTTAATGGCTTTCTTGCTGACTCGTGTTCTTCATTTTTAGAGTTAATTTAAGAGCAGGATGAGGCTGGAACCTTCAGCAATGTAGATAGACAGCTGTACCATGTTCCTAAAAGATTTCTCTTCTAACTACCCCTGAGGGACAATGCACCTTGTAAGGTCTTGTGCCTGTCTTCTAAATCTCCCCCCTTCCTGCTTCTGGCCTCTTATGCCCTCAGGTGAAGGTGGTTCCATCACTTCCCATCAGGTGTGTCCCCTCTGAACTCCCACAAGCACCAGAATCGTATTCAAGGACCAATGGGGAGAACAGGCTCTGGAGAAGTTGACATAAAGGGGCCAGAGGAGACCCAGGGTTTAAGGGAAGATTCTTCTTGTGGCCTGTGCTACTTAAAGCTAGAACTGTAGGAAGGATGTGTTCCCAGAAAACAGGGTGTGCTTGCTAGAATAATGCACAATAGGAAACCTGGTCAAATAATAAGAGTCCATAGTAAGAGTCCTGTTCAGGAAGAAGAAATTGGACCAATTGCAAAGCAAGGCAAGGGCTTTTAGGAATCTTTCTTGTACTAAAGATACCAAAGCCTACAGGTTTACCATCCTACCTTGCCATGGCAAAGAGTCCAATATTCTTCCAAGATGGTATCTTTTAGTTGTCAAAACCTGGGGGCTGGGGGGAGACAGTTGAGTTACACTCCCTAGTTTGTAGTTTACAAGCATCATTGGCCTACATAAGGATCTTCTTTTTTCTCTAGACCCATTCTTCTCTTACTCAGAGGCAACCAATCCAATGTGTAAGGTATGTGAATGGTTCTCCAGGAGTATAAAAGGTCTCCTCTGTATATTAGTGCATCATCCTATTTCTTCCCCACTAGGTGTGGTACTTCTGTTAAATGTATACCCAGTCTGTTTTTGGCTGTTAAGTGATACTGCATGGCATGTGGCCACACCTCTCCTAGCTGCTCTCCCAGGAGTGAGCACCCAATTGCTTCCATCTGTCACCACAGCACCGAAGAGAACATCCTTCTACGTGTGCCCCTATCTACCTGTAGGACAAACATCTTGAGTTTTACTCCCAGGAATAGAGTTGCTTAATTTGACTAAGTGATACCAGATTGTTCTTCGGAACGGCTGTTGCAGTACATGGTCCCATGGCAATGCACGAGTATTCCTGTATCCCTATCAATATTTCATATCCCAGCTTTCTAGCACTTGCCAGTTTAATGGGCATGGAGGCAGCTGTCACTGGCATTTGAGTTTAGACACTTGTGATTGCAATTTGGGTACCCTTGACTTTGCCTTTTCTTTTGGGGTTCCCATCTGTCTCATTTAAGGAATTCTTAGTCAAGTAGTCCCTCATTGGTTTTATACTGCACTCAATCTGTTGTCTGACATAAATTCATTCACGATATCTTTCGTTGAACAGAAACTTGGGTCAAACTAAAACTTTGCCCTAATGGTCTGTGCTAGTAGGGTCTTTCAAAGTCTTTTCCTATCACCAGGTCATAATCTGTATTTTTATTCTAGTAGGTCTCTGATAAGTCTAGACTTCAGTAGAAACCATGGCTAAAGACTGTTTCTAGAGGGGCACCTGGGTGGCTCAGTTGGTTGGGTGACTGCCTTCGGCTTGGGTCAGGATCCCGGAGACCTAGGATTGAGTCCCACATCGGGCTCCTTGCTTGGCAGGAAGCCTGCTTCTCCCTCTCTCACTTCCCTGCTTGTGTTCCCTCTCTGTCAAATAAATAAAATCTTAAAAAAAAAAAAACTTTCTAGAAGACTACAAACAGTGGAACAGTGGTATGGTATTCCGCTCTTTTTCTGTAGAGTGAGGGGCTGTTCTCCAGGCTAGCACAAGTTTGTCCTTCACTCATCCATGGTAGATCCTTTCTCCTAGCTCCTGTGCATGCTTGGGCCTTGCTGCTTGGTCTGCTTTTGTGCAAATGCCGCACATACTGCCTCTCATTACAGCACTCTATTGCTTAGACAAGTCCTTCATACTTGGTGGTTGATGTAGCTATTTTAGGACAGTTTTTAGGTTTTAAAGTACATTTGAGTTCTTCAAATTAAGCAAGGATTTAGGGATTACTTTGAATTTATGAACTAATTTAGAGGGACCAAAAGCCTTTAATTCTTTCATGGACTCTTCACTTATTCAGAATCTTATTAGAACTTTGAGTTAAATCCTAGACACTTAAGGACATTCCTTTTTCCTTAGTAAATTATTCTAAACAGGTAAACTATTCACTTGCTGTTTTATTATATTAATATACAGGAAAAAAACCCCTTTGGATTCTTAATTCAAACTCTCCTTTTCTCCTGGCATAAAACCTACTTGATCGTATAGTAATCTTAAATACACTATTGGATTCCATTAGCTATTTTCTTTGTCTCTTGCAACCATATTTGTAAACAGAATGGACATAGAACCTCTTCTGACTGGTAATTAAATCTGACTTCCCATAGAAGTGAAGCAATCCTCAACTACAAATTGTTCTGATACAGCTTACATATTCTAGAATGCACTAGAACATACTCAAGCTTGGGAAGAATGTGGTTTTCAAGCCCTTCCTACAGGGTCTGAGGCATTTGCCCATCACGGTGGGCTTTCTTTGAGTAGCATGGAGGTGCCCATATCAGTCTGACTGGAGCCACTTTGGGAGTTGTCTTACCAGCAAACATCTAATACCTCCAGAGAGCCAAGGAAGTTTGTGTTCATATGGATATAGCAAGAGTTTGAACTTGTGGGATCATTTCCAAAAACTTTATCAGGTCTTCAGCTTTAGTCAACCAAGGTGTACCAGACTCTTCACTTATAGTAACCTTTGTTATAAAAATAGCATGTTTTTACTATGGAAAGTAGACAAGCAAAAACATCACACTAATCATGAGAGATTGCTACTGCAGTGGTCTAGTACTATCCTTTCTAGATCTCTCTTTACATACAAAATGGGCCTTATCTCCTAAAGGGTCTTTTCTCAGTCATTTTTCTTATCATTAAGAGCTCATTTAATTCATATTTCAGTCTTCTCTATTAATGCCAAGATGTTTTCTTTTCTTTTTTTGTTTTAAAGATTTTATTTATTTTGACAGAGAGAAACACAGCCAGAGGGGGAACACAAGCAGGGGATGTGAGAGAGGGAGAAGCAGGCTTCCCGCCGAGCAGGGAGCCCGATGTGGGACTCGATCCCGGGTCTCCGGGATCATGACCCGAGCTGAAGGCAGTCGCCCAACCAACTGAGCCACCCAGGCGCCCCTATGCCAAGATGTTTTCTATAGTCTGTCTAAACCCTTCTCAATCTAACACCAAGCCCTGTCTGGTTATATCCAGTACAGCCCCTTCTGACTGAGAGACCAGGTAAGTCCTCCTGCATGGTATCCCACCTTCTAGGTGGGTTTGGTTGGTGCTTCTTAGTGCTATCTGGCTTGTCCCTCTATCCTTTATACATCCCAGAGTCTACATTTTGCATCTAAAGGTTTATAATCCAGCTGAATACTGAACTTGTATCTATCATAGGTAATGTTAATATCCCCTCACACCAGAAGACCTCATTAAATGATAATATTTCCCCTGGATTAAGGCGGCAGTCTCCCTGGATCATAGGCTCCCTATGATTAAAAAGAAACCCAGTGTCCTCACTTGAGCATTATACAAATATTCAGTGTCCCACCTCCATTTACTAGCTATCTATACAGACAATTCTTGCCTGGGTTTATGGTGCTGTACTTAAGGACAATGCTGGCTCCCAGCATCCTTTGCAGGGGATTTGCCCTACCTGCAGGAGGAGTTACAGCCTGGCTTTTTTGGGGGGTGGGGTGGGGAAGGAGGATGATATCTACCGTTCCATCTCTAGGTGAACACCGGTTCCACATATTCCAACATGAATTTGCTCAGATTTACTGTTCACTAGAGCCTAGGTGATGTTCAGTAGCTTCTCTTTATTAAAACTTCAGCAATTTTTATGTTTATATTCTCACTGAGGTTCCCAAGGGTGCTATCTGGGAAAAGCAGCCACTTTGAACGCTGAGTGAGCTTACAGTTGACCGTGCTAATGACCACCCTCTAAACATGCATGGGAGTCCATGCTGTGCCACGACCTCGGCCAGCGTTCATGGCAGCGAATGGTTGGAGGGCTTCTGCCTCCAGGTGGAGGAGACGTTGGCCCTGCAGGCTTCCTAGGACAAGTGTGCCGCTGAGACTTGGGTCAGGCCAGGGCCTGGAGGTGGTCTCACAGAATACTCAGACCAAATGTGGCTTATGTGGGCTCAACCAATGGGACATCTGAGGCTTGCTCCTCTGACTCCAAGTGCCGGTGTTGTATGGAAAACTTCAGTCAGATTGTGGAGAAGCAAACACTCAGAGGATGGGCTAGGATTTGGCACAGATTGACATGCTCAGAAAGGACTTCCCCTGACATAACTTATCTTTTGTGTCCAGGGAGAGATGTGCTCTTCGGTCCACCTGTATTCAAGGCCACTTCTGAAAATCGCTGCTACCAGCAGGTCTTTCTGTGCCAGGATCTCTAGGATTAAGGGTGACAGGTGAAACTTGTCATGTAGGAGGCCATCTTGGTTATCCTTCATGGTCCCTGGAAGGCCAGCAACTACTTTCTCCTCTCAAATCCTTAACTAGTATGGAACAGTGATGATGCTTCTCGTAGAAGCCTAGCCTGTAGTGGCTGTGACGTGAATCTGGCCATCTTGCCACCCATCAGTGCCCTGTGCCCATCTACAGGCTGTTTACTCCCCAGACCCCAGGCATCATGGGTCCCTTAACCAAACTCACTGGTGTAAGTGGAAACGACCGCACTTTGGGGCCCAAACCATGGAGGGTAGAGGTGCCTTCCCCATGTGCCTCCTGCATGTGGAGAGGGCCCCGAAGGTTCTGTTTGAGGTGGTATAGCTGGAGATGGGTCTCCACTAGCAAGACAACAGTGGGAAAGCCACCTTACCCCCAAGACTTGCGCCAGAAGTAAACCTTCATGTTAAGCCACCTAGAGCAGATTTGTTACGAGACCATAGCTTAGCTTTCCTTGGACTGGCCCTCGTCCCCCGTGGACGGGGCAGTGTCCCTACCAGCTCCTCCAGTGCTCCTTGCAGCCTCCATTGTCACCGCCACTGCTGCTTCTTTGACAAGCTCATGTTCTCCAGGCTGTCATTCTGTGGTCCAGGCTGTGCTCAGGGTTGGGGGCATCTGTTTATTCTCTCTGAGCCCCACTCCCAGAAGGGATCTCCTCGGCAGCTGTGAGGATGCCCATGCTCTGCTGGCCACTTGGCCTGGGTTGGGGGCAAACCCATGGGCTCTGTCCTCAGCGGCTTTAGTCTCCTGGCTGACAAACACTGAGTGGAGGGCCTCTATGGGAACAAGGTGGGTGGCAGGGACAGGGAGCCCTCCTCTGGGACCCTCCCCGCACCTACGTGTCAGTTGTCCTGAGCCCTCCTTCCGGAAAGGTGTTGCCGTCCTAGGGACAGCATCTTCTACAGAGCATCCTTGGACCATGGTCTCGATGGGAGTGCTGCGCAACAGTGGACTGGAGATTAGGGTACGCCTGAGCCTGTGGACAGACCCGAGCCTGCCCTGTAGCACCTGGGAGGGGCTGGTGGCCGGCCATCCTCTTCCACTGCCCTATCAGCAGCCACCAGAGCCAAGCCAGTGCTGGAGCGCCATTGGCCATGCGAGTCCTCAGGCACAGTTCTCGTCGGTGAGAACTGCAGGACTGTGTGGCTTTCTTCTCTCCTTCTTGCCCTTCTGTATTTGCAGGCCTCACGCCTTCACCAGGTTTGAGCCCTGAGAATCTGGCCTTCCCAGCTTCCCTGGCCCGGGAGCTCTGGCCCATGAGAACCAGCGTCTCTGAGACACACTCCAACCAGAATCTTTGGTGTTCTGGGCTGTAGGCCCCCTTAAGTTGCCTTTACTTTGTTTCCTGCTCCTTTTTGTAGCTGTAGGAACTTTGGGGCCGATAGCTTGATGAGGAGTTCACTTTGAAGTTGGGGTCCGCTGTGGCCTCCTGAACTCCGCCCCTTCAGTGTTCTGTCCATGGCAGCATGGCCCTGCCTCTTGCCTGTGGCATGAGCTTCTCAAAGTCCTCTGCCTCTTCTGTCAGTCCTTGAAGCTTTGGCCTGATCTTTGTCCCCTCGGAAAAGGTACTCCTTGCTATCTAATGCCAGGCATGTGTGGCTACTACACACCTTCTGCAGGCGGCTGTGAGCCCAGGAGGGGGTTGATCATGTAAGGGACCCTACAAGCCCTTCAGGTGAGACTACTCCCTATACATGGTTTCCAAGAAGTTTCCATGGGTTCTTCACCTAACAAGCTCTCCCCACATAGATGTGCTTCAAGAATGGCTTTCCTGTGACCTGGTCTTTTAGACATGGACTTGGTAGATCAGACTTCATGTTCTCTACAGGCACCCAGATTAAGTCCGTGAATATATTTGTTTGACCATCATCCCCCTCCCCACTCCTCCATCAACAACCAGGAACGGCTTCTTGACCAAACTGGGTTGGAGTGTCCTCATCCAGGGGGGATCTAACTGCCCCGTGGACTTTGAGGTTGTTGGGGGGCATCAAGTGCCCAGGTAGGGTAAGGCCTGGGTTGCCTAGAAGGTGCCTGCACACCACAGGCCTATCTTGGATGTATTAGCAAGAAGACCATTTATGAAGTTGTCACTTCTTTCTTAGCACTGGGGGGTGATGATTCAGGTCAGCCAAGCTCAGACGGCTCCATCTGGAAGTCAGATGGCAGCTCAGGACTCTGGGAGGTGACCTCTATAACAGATGCTTCCAGCTAACATAATGGTACCCTGCCCCAGGGTTGCAAGGTGAACGGGAGAGCAGCTGGGGCTAATATTAGCCAAAACTCAAGGTCCATAGCATGCCGGGGTCTGAGGGGAGATGTGTTACAATTTTCACAGCAAAAGGTGGCATGGGGCTCTAAAGATTCTAGGATGGCCCAGAATAGGGACTTAATATTAAGACCCAGAGGCTCAACACTTATTTCCCCTACCACTTTCATATACCCCTGACCCCTTAGATGCCATGGCTATGGGACCAAGACTTGACCTCGTAGGGTGGGGGGTATGACCTGCTGGTCTGACTACTCAGGGACTAGACACGGTATATAAATGGAACAAGCACACCTGCTAATCTTGAGTGACTGCATTTGCAGCTGGCTTGTTGGGGGTAAGGAAGGCAGAGTGGTGGTCAGGAAAGGATGAGCTTGGGGATGCCTAGCGTCTCCATCAGTCCTAAGGATGGTCCCCAACGAACTAAGCAGGATGTATTGGCATGAGCTAATAATTCATGTGGGGCCACATCCTAGTAGCTCTGGGCTAGGTGCCCACACGACTCCCATAGCTCGGAGGCCCCAGCTCACCCAGGTGGTAGGACAGCTCCATGGTGTAGGCATAGCACAGAGACTGGACTCAGAGACCAGAGGCATGGGACTGGAGAGGGAGCCAGTCTCATTCGTCCCAAACCACAGGACTCTCCAGAAGCTAGGTCTAGATGCTTGAGGGTCTGGTGTAAATCTCTTTAAAGAGTTCGAGATTGGAATTGCCACAAAATAGCCTAGTTTCCAGGATGTTCCTCACTCAGTGGCTTACTGGAATTATGTTGCTAACTGTTCTCCATTTCCCCGAAGGTCAAAGGTAATCCAGGCAGGTGGATGCCAGTATAAGAAGCCAGTATGACTCAAACATAGAAAGTGGCCGCAGATAACACTGGGGACTTAAGGTGCATGGTGAGACTGCAGGCCTGTCTGAGGCCAAGTTGAAGATCTGGTTGTACACCCCTAGAATTCTAGAAGCCCTAGAGCAGATTTACAAGCAGGAGAGACCGGTAGTCCAGTAAGTTTTAAGATAATCATTCAGGGGGCGCTTGGGTGGCTCAGTTGGTTAAGCGGCTGCCTTTGGCTCAGGTCATGATCCCAGAGACCCGGGATCGAGTCCCACATCGGGCTCCCTGCTCGGGGGGAAGCCTGCTTCTCCTTCTCTTACTCCCCCTGCTTGTGTTCCCTCTCTGGCTGTGTTTCTGTCAAATACAAAAAATCTTTAAAAAAAAAAAAAGTCATTCAGGCCTGCACACTGGAGACCAACCAGGAGGCAGCATGAGGGTTTATTGAGTGACCGGTTAGAAGGAAACTTACAGCGCCTTTCAGGTAAGAGGGCAGAACCTTGGGCAGCGGAGGTGAGGTGGAGTGAAGCAGATGGGTCCAGGAGATGCTTGGGAGGTGGAATTGAACAAGATTAAGGGAGAAAATCAGGGAAAAGCTTCTGGTCACCTGGTACTTCTGTCTACAGCATGACTTTGGCAAAGACGTTGCTCTCTAAAGTCCCTTAAAGCCCCCAGTCGGGCCATCTTGGTTTGGGTTGACTGGTTTCTCCAAGTGAGGACGTCTAGCAGGCAGGTAGAGCTCGGTGGTTGGTGCAGTGCTGGGAACCAAAGATCCGGGAGGCGGAGCTTGGCCCATGAACTCTGCACAGGAATGTCCTTGGGGACTTGCTACTTCCGGGCTTCCTGGGGACCTCAGGGAGAATATCAAGCTGGGCTGGGATCACAGGAGGGCAGGTAAAATGCTGAGATGGGGCAGTGTGGGTGGTTTAGCTATAAAGTCTCAACTGGAAAAGTTATAGGGTATAGACAGATGAAGTCTGACTCTAGAGAAACTAGGTTCTTCTTGACCTACAGATGGGAAGTGTTGAGTGGCGGGCAAGTTGAAGGGAGGGGAGAGGGCTAGCAGGCAGCGTGGCTCTCCTGAGAGCAGGAAGGGGCGGCTTTAGCAGCTCAGCTGTCCGTTGGCGGGTTCCTGTCCTGCATGAAAGCTAGAGTCGGTGGCTAGAAACTGACTGCTGGCCTTGCTCTGTGGCGGCCGCCTAGTATCCTGCCTCAGTGGATGTCCAGCCAGGGGCCCAGGTGGAAATCTGGGAAGGGTACCACAGGCATCCCTGGAATGTCCAGGAGCCTCCTCGGATGCCCCCTTATCCCCTCAGCCTACCTCTTAGGGGGATGAGGACTTCCTAAGAGCCAAGGTCTGAAGACAATTTGCTTGTTCTAAAATCTGGATGGACAGCAGGGCTTCATTCCAGCTGTGGTTCTCAGGGCTTAATTGGACGGCTTCTGTCACTTTGTTCCCCTTAGCGTGAACCACAGCAGCTGGTGGCATCTGGGGACCGCAGCTGTGAGCATCCTGGCTCCTGGCCGGCTCAGTGCTGTGGGTGGAACTTTGTCTTCAGGGCCTTTTTCCTGATCCTGTCGAACCTGTTCCTCTTCCCTTCTACCTGGGAATTCTGCTCCACCAGCTGTGGAGACCAGGGTGGCGGTGGCTTTGGGCCTTGGCATCAGGGCACTCTGACCGCTTGTATGTGGCCTCTTCTACCGGGTCTTGGGCCTGACCTTTCCTCCATGAGGTCTACTTGGTTCCCAGTTTTGGGCAGGCTTCTGTCTTCAGAACCGTTTTCCCTGTTCTTCTGAGCCCTGATTCCGTTGTGTTTTGCTTTGTGGTTTGCTCCCAACCCACAGGATGAAGTCACCTCGGCCGGGTCTGTCCAGGTTTCCCTCCCCATCCCTAGTCCTGCGGGCCAGGTTCTAGAGGGCGGGGATCGATGTGGCTAGAACCAGTCATGGCTACCTCCTGGTTGGACTAATCTATCCAAGCATCCTTTCTTCCCTGCCTTTCCTCCCAGACTGTCTTTCCTGCAAATTCTCGACTCCCAGGAGCCGCTTTAGAATTTCTGCGTGTGGAGACCCGAGCATATCGGTCACGCAGCTGTGCCTGTGTCTCCTTATTATATGGCTGGAACAGTGGACGGTCACCTTGGGGAGCTTAGCGAAAATCATGAGGCCCAAGTCTCCTTAATACTGCTGTTGGTGCCTGGTCCTGTCGGAGCAGATGGGCCCCAAGGATTCCCGTTGACAGGGGACCTCCCACGAGCTCCCAGTGGATGAACATCGGTGTTCACTTGGACAGAGGCCAGAAGCAGCCCTTGGCCTGGGCCCAAGCTATTTTCCCCAGCCTTCCCAGGAGCTGTTCTGTCCGGCCTCACGCTTAGAATCAACAGCCATCGTCACCTACGGCTCCTTAAGCTGTCCCACAGATTTTCTGAGTCTGCCACCCTAGAGCACGTGACCTAGGGCCTTGCTCATCTCTGGCACTGGACACCTTCCAGATGATTGCTTTCTATAGTAACTGGATGGCTGGGCAGCAGCTGCGACGGCCTGCGGTATAGACAGCCCAGTCTGTGTGTGCAGGAGGCCGGCATAGGAGGGACAGGTCCCAGGGAGCATGTGATGGCTCTGGGCTGTAACCAACGTGGCGTGGGAGTTTAAAGTTCTGAATCAAGACTCAGACTTGCATTCTTTCTCAGGCAAGAACAGCTTAGCCAAAGCCTCATGCAGAAGTGGGGCTGCCGGCATCCCACACAGCTTTCTCGAGGGCCCTGGGGGTGCTTCTTAATGCCAGGCATCCCCAGCTGAGGTTTTGATTTGAAGTGATAATACTTAGGCCCCCACTGGGTTGCAGGGCCATGTGTTCCTAATAAGTGCCTACTGTATATGGCGGCGTTCCTCAGGGAACATGTGGCTTGGGCTTTCATCCTCTTTTCAGCCTCTCTTATTCCTCTCTGCTATCTATCATATATGCCTCTCCTTGAACCTGCCCTTGGGTTGCTCAAGGCCCATGCCAGTGCAGGCTCTGGTTCCTGGCTGCCCTGCCTGTTTCAGCTTGCAGCTGTGCTCCTGGGATCAAGCATCTGGCTGCCCTCCTTCACCTAAGCATTCTCTCTATCCCAGGGCCTATCTAGACTCCTTGCTGCACCTGTGGAGTATTAACTGGGGCCCTTTGACATTTCCTTTGCTTTCTTTGCTCTGAGGTTCTCAGACATGTCTGATATTCTTCTTCCTGTGGCCTGGATCTGAAATCCTGACCACTTACTACCCATGGCTTCTGAGGTCTCTAACTTTCTGAGTCTTGCTGCTGTTCTTGGGCTTCTTTGGCCCCTTGCTGGCCACTCAGTCCTCTGGCTTTGCTGCTGGGACCTGTCCTAGGATGATCAAGGTCTATGAAGTCTTCTTGGAGAACTAGGCTCTTCTCATGGACATCAGGTCAAATGTACCCATTTCCCATCTCGGGCAGTCTTCCCCTCTCTCAGGGAGTTGAGACAGAGGTTCCCTAAGTTTACAGTTATTCTGGGAGCACTGGCTTTCCCAAAGGCCACTGGGCTCTCTTTTGGGGACACTAGGTTAGGCAGTGCCCGGGGCTCCAGCAGCTGGGTCTGCTGGGCTGTGATGGCCAGGAAGGACCTACGTCAGATGCAGAAGGTACAGGGTGGGTATGATGATTGATTTTAGCCAGGGCTGGAAGGTGTCTTTAGCATCTTCTGCAGGAAGATGGCAGACTGGCATCCCTTTGAGCCTTGTGCCCTCCCTACCCTTCCTAGTCCCTCAGAGGGGTGGTCTTAAGTATGTAATAAAGAACAGAGGTTGAGAGGGCAGCGAGAGCTGGGTAGGTATGTGTTTTCATGGAGAAAGCAGTTTTTTTCTAGAGGGCCATCAGTGGAGTGCATCAGTGGAGTGTTAAGTGACAAGAAGGAAGAGGATGGCGTCTCCCGGGCTCTGACTAGGTGGGCCCGGGCACCATTTCTGGGGAGAGTGGCATTTATTCATGGAGGGCAGAAACTGGGGAAGTTGGGGGGCAGGGGGATGAACCAATAAGAGGCCAATGCATTAGGAGTTCTGAGTTCTTAGACCCCAGGCCTGGCCAGGAACAGGATGTAGAATGGTGATGCAAACCATGGTCACTAAAATCGGACTAGTGTCAGAGGGCCTGTAGACACAAGACTAGGACAGCTGAGTCCATCTAAGCACCTCTCATGACCCCCAGCCCTGAGATGTGTTGAAAGGTTAATGTCGCAGTCCTGCTTCCAAGCCCTGCAATGTAATCGCCTGAGGGGTTGGGGGGCTCCCAGTGCCAGACCCTTCTCTGTAAAAGATAAGTTCAGGGCCATTCTCCTGGGTACCTTAGTCTGCCAACCTTTCCACTTCACAGGGAGATCAGTGAAGCAGAGACCACCGTGTATCCGGGGAAATCCCAGCAGCATGGGTTAGAGCAGAGCCCGCATCTCTAGCAGAACGCAGCTCTGAGTGACATCGCCCAAGACCTCTTGTCTCCGGGCCTCCGCTTCGCTTCACCTCCGATCGGGCCCAGGTCACAGGTGTGATTGCCCTCCAACACGGGGTGTAACTTTCCTCCCCAGCCTGGCCCTTTCAGAGCGATGGGGGTAATGTAAGCAGGGTAGGCAGGAAGGCGAACCAGCCCTCTATGCTAGCCAGAGCTGAGGGTGGGGACCTCATGGTGGAGGGACGTGTTGCCATGTCAGGTTGTCTGCCCCCGCCCCTCCAACTCCTGGATGTTGCTCAGAGCCAAGCAAAGCTCACTGGGTGGGCTAGTCTGGCTTGAGGCCGTGATGGCTATGAGCAGCCCCTAGAACTTTTCAGAAGCATTGTAGAAGGCTTTTCAAGGCCATAGTCTGCCCCTTTTCGCACCAGAACTCGTTTGGGGGCGCTGAGCTGGAGACAACTGGGCTCAGATCAAGGCCCTGGGTCCATTAGGCAAACAATGCATCCCTTTGGTCCCTGATGGTGCTGCCACTGGCTGTCACCTCGGGACACTGAACGGAATAAATAGGGGGACATTCTACAACAGCCATGGCTATGGAGCAGTGGAGAGACCTTCCCAGCAGGCATGAAACACGGAGGGCAAGAGCCCTAGCTCTCCTCTTTCCCTGTGAGTGGTGACCGACTCGTTTTTCTGGCAGAACCCTGGACAAGCTGGTGACTGAGCGAACCACGCACCTGTCTGACCAGGTTGACCCATGTGACGGCCAAGGCCTCTGGCCCCGGACAGACATGCTGAGAAGGCTAAGCCACCCCTGCTTCCAGGCCCTGGCATGACCCTGGACCTATTCTACATGCTGGGATCCTGATCCCTCTGAGGACCCTGGGTTGCTTCAGAGACTGGACTGTGTCCATCTGAGAACAGAACTTCAGCCTGGTGGCCCGATCCCTGCTCTCGGGAGCGGCTTTCCGACTCTGGCCTGAGACTTTCCTGTATGCTCTCACAGCCCATGGCTGTCCATTCAGGTAAGAACTCCCCCCATTTCTGCTGTGGGATCCAGGTTTTGGCAGTGTCTCCAGGTGATGGATGGGGATGGAGCCTTGGTCTGAATGCGGAAGGCCACCTCCACACGGGGGAGATGAGCTTGGGACCCAGGGCTGGGGCTCTGCCTCTGTAGGCTCCTGAACTCCCAAGGAAACTTGGAAGGGAGGTCTACAAAAAAAGGTTAGAAGCCAGAGGTAAGGAGTAGATCAGGCCCAGGACTGCACACCTGTCCACTCCTGAGCTGTGAAGGTGCACCTGGAGGGCACGAGTCCCCACACTGGAGCACTAGTCCCTGGAGTCTCCGGCTGAAGGAGGTCTGTGTGTGAGCCCATCCTCTGGAGGAGGGCAGGGGCAGATAGTGTGGCCCATTCCCCTGCTTTTGGGCTAGCACAGGAGTCCCGAGGCAGGAGGGTCGTAGATGGAAGAGTGAGGTCGCAAAGGGCAGGGTGGAGGGGCCTGAAGGTGGCCATGTGGGACCCTGGGTGTCCTCCTGACAGCTGTGAAAAGCTTCTTTTTTCCCCTTGCCTGTCCTCTGCTCAGAGCCAGCACGCCCAGACGCTGGTGGCAGCGGAGAGCCTTGCAGCTCGGGCCTCACATGGAAGCTGGCCTTCTCCTGGTCGTGATACGGCCTTGGGGATGTTCTCTCCATGGCTCTGAGCGGAGGCTTTCCCCTGGGCCTCAAGCCAAGCCAGGAAGTCTCCGCCGGGACCCTTGGACTGTGGCCTTCCCTTAGACGGGGTGGCAGAGCGGGCCAGGGGCTACTGTAGTGCGTGAACCGTGATGGCCTGGTGTCTGGGTCCCTCTGCCAGTGGCTGGGAAACCTCCACCCTTCAGTCCCAGTGGGGCACATGTG
Organism: Spilogale gracilis; assembly: GCA_004023965.1. NCBI lineage: Eukaryota > Metazoa > Chordata > Mammalia > Carnivora > Mephitidae > Spilogale > Spilogale gracilis. The sequence continues at coordinate 171,907 of PITA01000506.1, forward strand.
CCACCACAGAAAGGGACATTTGGATGACCCTTTCCCGATCTTTCTTGCAAATAGGCTATAAATGTGTGGCGCAGGCTTGGTGAATCAGAGGTGTCCTCCCTCGATTTAGTGGAATAGAAGCAACGAGGCAAAGCTGCCAGGACTTCGGAGGAGTGACTTTCTCTCCACTGACTGTTGCCAGGGGCTCATGTGGGCCTCGTCAAGGGTACTGGCTGTATGCTCCGGTGTTCAGGGCCGGGGTGGAGTGGTCTTCAGGAGACAGGTCTGCTCGGTGACCGGGGTGCCCCACCCTCCTGCGGGTTCTGTACGTGACCTCCAGTCTTCCTCGAGTCCATTTTCTGGCTCGTAAATGACTAGCATCAGCCTCGTTGCCAGGACCAAGAACCCTGTCTGAGAACCCCACAAGCTGGGCTCGCTGCAAGAACCAGACCTCGAGGGCCGCACACGGGTGTGCTGCCTCCGTTGGGGCGGAAGGCAGCGATAGTCCCGCTGGGATGAAGGGCTGAGTGTGTCTCGGCCAGTGCCACGTGGAAACAGAATCGTTAACAAGAATGAGATGTCCTTAAAGCCCTCCAGCAACCTCTCCAGCTCTGTCTGGACTTGTCACACCTTCTAGGCTGTTCGAAGGAGGCCATCAGTCACCCGACGCAGGGCTCTCGTGGACGGGGTGTTGGGGGGCCCTGCTGGTATCTGCTGGTCTGTGGGAAGCATGGTACTTGGTACACGGCTTGGATCCTCGAAGGCTGTAGGTGCTAAGTTTGCCCCGGCTTCAGTGGGGACGAGAAAAGCTCATTTTTGAGTGGCACCCAGAACACGAGTTGCCAGAATGGGGTGTGGTTGGGCAGCTCTTCCCTTCGCTCCCATCTTAGCAGGATATTGGTGTCCAAGCAGTGAATTGGGAGGCTCGAGCCCCAATCAGAGAAGCTCTGTGGAGGCCCCTGGGGTTTCAGAGCAAAAGCAGGCTGCCTTCTGCAAGGAACTGCTTTTAAAGTGGTCCTTGACCTGCTCTTTGGTTCCTGGTGGAACATAAATACTGCCTCTATGAGCCAGGTGGTAGTTAATGAACCCAGCCAGCACTGAGCATGCTCAGTTGTGCATCAAAGGGAAGTCATAAGTCCTAGGGCCCAAGTAGAGCCCAAGAAAACCTATGAATTCCATGAACAATTGGCTAACCTCACAGGACCAACATCTCACTGCCCTCCTAATCCCCTCAATCCTTGTCTGTGACTCATGGAGAAAACCTGAACCCCATAGGAAGAGCCCGACATATGCCGGGATCAGCCAGATATGGACGACTGTAGCCCCACCACTCAAGGTGACCATGAAGGCCACAGGGGAGGCATTTTAACAAGTAGGACTTGGCTCCGGCCATTTGCTTTTGTGGCCTAGAAAGGCACACGGTCTAGAAATTCCACATCGGCCTGTTGCCAATGCCAAGGCTGTGCCTGGCTGGTCATGGACCCACAGGGAGCCAGACCATAGGGCTGGTAACAAAGAGGCTTAGGGAAGATGTACATTGGGTCCATTCTAAGTTGTCTCAGTGTGGGGATACCCCAGCAAGTGCTCACCAAGGCCCCACCCTGGAGGAGGCTCTCCCTCCCAGCCCCCCCAGTGCTAGTTTAAGGATTACCTGGAACTTCTCACAAAGGCTGAATGGACAGCAGCTAAGAGACCAGCTTGCCAGCAGTAGTGACCTGAGCCCCTGGCAAAGCACCTTAAACCCGGGAGAACAGCCAGCAACCTGACAATGGGCTCCCTTCCCTGGAATCCTATCGTGGGGGGAGCAGCTAGTCTCTACCACCAGAACCCATACTTGCCTTTATCCCTTTCCCCACCCAGCAAGCACATTAAAATTATTCATGAATTTGGTTGCAACATTCAGCCTTGTCCCCATGATGCGTTGCCCTTGATGAAGGAACTTGCTTCTCAGCTGAAATCGATAGGCTGAAGCCCTTGGAATCCTCCAGTGTTAGCATGAATTGTCTCCTAGAAGCTGGCCTTAGCAGATGTTGAAATAGGCTATTGAAACATCCTTCAGGGTACCACGTGGGATTCACTGCCTTGGGAGGTTGGAATGCCATCTTGAGGGTACACCATGTGTTCTAAACCAGCAATGAAGAGGACGGGGTTTCCCACGTTGTCAGACTGCTTGGGTCCAGACACGGCATGACAGAAGCGAACACGGGCCCTCTTACTGTACCATCCAAGCTTTCACTCCAAAAACTTGACAGCCCTTCCTGGGTTTCTGGGCTTGGCAATTTAGATGCCTAAGTAATGAGAGAAGGAAAGCCTCCACTGGAAGAATGTCCTTTCCCCACGGAAGTGGAGGTGGAGACCTTCTCTTGTCCTTTCTTTGCTGCTTGGAGCAGGAGAAAAAGGGATGGTAGTGGTTGACTTCTAATGTCGGCAGGGGTGATTTTCAAAACAAGATTCCCACCACCCTCCAGTTCAGGAGAGGCTGGGGGAAGCTTCTATCTAGCGCAGGGACCCTGCTGAGAGAACTCAAGATGCCCAGGGTGTACGAGTCTCAGTAATGACTTACTGGATCATTCCACCATCTAAATCCAGTCAGCTGGAGTTCTCGAGTAAGGGAAACAGAGGAGTTGGTTTTGGAATGATGGATCCACATAACCTTGACCTTATAACCTTTCTAACAAAGGTGCTGAACAGTGATCTGCATGTACCCCCCCTTGGAGGGAGGAATGTCTGCGTCTCAGACACGAGGTATGACGGAGGTAGACTGTACTCTAGTGCCCAGGCCACGACATCGGGACAGGCTATCCTGTTACACTGGATTGCAGCAGAATGCAGCCCACGTGGCCGTCCTTGGAAGTGAGGGCTGGGTGTCTGGGGCAGTAATGGCCTTGTACTTGGAGTATAGGAGAAAGAGTCGGTGTCGATGTTAGGTGGTAAAGGGACAGAACTGGTAAACACCTAATACCTCTTTGCTGTGAATTTAAACATCCATCTGGGTATCTCCTAGATGGAGCTGTGTCTTCCCGCCATAGAAATGAAAGTATCTTGAACTTGCTTTCTCAGCTAATCTTGTAGCTCATGCTCGGAGGTGGTAGAGGTAGGATCTTGAAGTTGTTCTATACTGTAACTTTTTTTGGGGGGGGGAGGGTGATGTTTCTGGCCGAGCCTTGTTCTCTGCCCCTTAGTGATTATCTGGGCAATGTATTCCCTAATAAATTCCTCTGTGCTTAAATCTGTCAGTCTCCGGTTGCAATGGCTAATGCAGAATGACGTTTAAGATGCTCTGGCTATGTGTTCTCCAGCCTTGACTAAGCCCTGGCTTTGTTCTCTAGATGGCGGGAAGCCAGCGTGTCCCTTGGCTTTTACCTCAAGAGCTGGGCTCCTCTTTCGCTGTCTAGCTGGGGAAACTATGCATAGGTCTTGGGGCATGTGGGTGGCTCAGTCATTAAGCATCTCCTTCGGTTCAGCTCATGGGTACGGACATCACTTGGGGTATAGGACCTTACTTGGTCTCGAAATGGGAAAGCTACCTTCACAGTCTCTGGTCTTGTACCCAAGGTGTGTTCAGAAGCTCTCCTGACCCCCAGGCTCAAAGCCCTAACTACCCTTCACTTTTTACCTGGAGAAGGCTTCCAAGAAGTACATGAAGCAGATATCTCTCTTGTCCCTGACCATTTTGGGTTTCTGGACTCTTCTGGTCCAGAGGTCTTATTGCTGCCTGTGCACTTACTGGATGGCTCCAACATTGGCAGCAAGATGCTGAGCCCTTCTCTAAACCCAGAGAGGGAGAGATGGCCTAGCCTGGCACCCACTCCTTCCCGCGCTCCTGGGCTGTGAGCAGCTTGGGCACTAAGAACCCAGTACTCTCTTCCTCCCTCCCAGGAGACCAGGAGCCTCACAGACATTCCTTTCTCCCTCTAGCTAGGTCTGCTTATTCTTTCCAACTTCCTACGCTCCTCCTTAGGCCTGTGGGGTGCGGCAGGATTTGATCACTCCTGCTTTTGAGGACTTTGATGGTAGGTAGGGTAAAAGATCACGGGGTGAGTTTAATAGCTGGTGTGAACTTCATGGCCAGACTCGGAATAAAGGCTCGAGTGAGAACACTGAAGGAACTCCTTTTTGTAGACCTGGAGGCAGGGGAAGTCCTGCACACATTCTCTCCCACGGCTTGCCTAGGTCTTCCCTAGGTCACTGTGAGAGCTTCCCTAACTGGGCCCTGGGTTTCCACCCTCAATGCCCGCTATCTGTTTGCCGTATTTCCCGTGTGCTGCATCACGTGCTCACCAGCGTGGTTCTCCCTAATGGGGCTTGTGGTCGCCTCCAGTAACTGCTGCTTTCAGAGATTGCTCTCCTGGGGTGCCTGCGTGGCTCAGTCGGTTAAGCGACCGCCTTCGGCTCAGGTCATGATCTGGGAGACCCGGGATTGAGTCCCACATCGGGCTGCCTGCTCGGCGGGAAGCCTGCTTCTCCCTTTCTCACTCCCCCTGCTTGTGTTCTCTCTCTAGCTGTGTTTCTTGCTGTCAAAAAAATAAAAAAAAAAATCTTAAAAAAAAAAAAAAAAAGAAATGGTTCTCCTGCCTTGTTGGGCTGTTCCCTCTGCCTCAAAGCCAGAAGCCAGGGCAACCCTGAGGCCACGGAGGCAGGAAGGGCTATGCCTCCACTCGGTTGGGGGTGCAGTTTGGGAAGATGAAATCCTCTTCTTCAGATGAAGGAAGGCAGACTGGCAAATACTGTCCTGTGTCCCCAGTCCTGGGAGCCTCTCCCTAGGCTGCCATGCTCCCAAATGTCTGCTAAGCCCTCACCCAGGGGGACTCCCAAGAGGGGAGAGGTGAAATGGTCTTATCGAGAGGAGGGCCCCAAGATGACTAAAACTGATCCGGCTCTTAGGAGCATCCTAAGTGCCTCATGTGCATGAACTCCTCCCATGCGCCCGATAACCCCGTGGAAGGTACGATGGTCTCCTAAACGAAGAGATGGAGGCCCAGAGAGGCTCAGCAATTTAAGTCTCCACCACTGGTAAGTGGTAGAGCTGAGATCTGATTTCAGACGGTTTAGTTCTAGGTATTCATGCTCCTCGGAGAAACAGAACCAAGAGGATAGAGAGCTTTTGTTTGAGGGACTGGTGTACCCAGTTATGGAGACGGGTAAGTCCCATGGTCTGCCCGATGGCGACCCAGTAGAGCAGATGGTGAGGCTCCGGTCCCCCGGAGGGCCTGAGACCCAGGGCCGGCGAGGCAGGCTTGTCCTGGTCGGAGTCCAAAGGCTTGAGAACCTGCTGTCCGAGGCCAGGGGGTGGACATGGCAGGTCAAGCAGAGCACACGTTTGCCCTTCTGCCCTTGAGGGCGTGAATGGTGCCCACTGACATCGGAGAGGGTGACTGTCTTTACTCAGTCTACAGATTCAGAGGCTGAGCTCTTCTGGAAACATTCTCACAGACACGCCCCGGAAGGCTTTCCCAGCTCTCTGGGCATCCCTTAGCCCCGGTAAGCTGGCAGAAACATCAGCTATCACAGGTGTTTGCTTCCTCTGTGTTCCGAAATCAAACCTCTAGCCCCGCTGATAGGATTTTACAGTGAGCGCCCATACATTAACATTTCAAGCTCGTTTGATCATGTATCTCTGCTCCCCCCAGTCTGTTTTTGATGCTTTAGAAACAAGTTGTAGACATTTGTATACTTCCCCTAAATCAAGAATATTTTTTTTAATATTTTATTTATTTGACAGAGAGAAACACAGCCAGAGAGGGAACACAAGCAGGGGGAGTGAGAGAGGGAGAAGCAGGCTTCCCGCCGAGCAGGGAGCCTGATGTGGGGCTCGATCCCGGGTCTCCGGGATCATGACCTGAGCCGAAGGCAGTCGCTTAACCAACTGAGCCACCCAGGCGCCCCAAGAATATTAACTACAATGGAATATTTACTTTGTCCTCTTGATGTAAAGTTGACAAGAGCAGGGCTCTCTTTCTGTACACAGGTAGCACAAAATGGACTAGGCAGCCATTTTGTAAATGTTTGCTGAATGGGAGGATTGGGGTTATGCAGATGGATAACTCTCTGCCCCCATCCCCTCCCCCACTGTGAAAGGAGTTCGTGCTGAGTGCAAAACTGAGCAACACCCAGGAACATGTGAGTGCAGGGGAAGCACGAGGATGAGGTTGCCCACAGAGGGGGAAATCAGGGAAGGTTTCACAGAGGAGGTGTTAGGTAGTTTTAAAGTAAGACGTTGGCAACTAGTGAGGAACTAGTCCCTCAGGTGGAGCATCCTGCTGGCCCAGCCTGTCTCCTAAGGTCCCCAGTCAGCCTTGTTCTTGGTGGCCCCTCTGTCAGGGGCCCCATGCCTCCTAGCCTGTGCCAAAGCAGGCAGATGGGGGTGCCTTATATAGCAGCAGGTGGCCTGGCGTGATGTGAGACCTTTTGTGGCTGTAACAAACCACTGACTTTGTGGTTTAAAACACTTAAAACACTGGAGGTCTGAAGTCTGTAGTGGGTGGGACTGGGCCAAAATGTAGTGTTGGTGGGGCTGTATCTCCGGAGGAGATCCTTTTGCCTCGCCTTTGGCAACACCTGCAGGCTTCCTGCATTCGGCGGTGCATGGCTTCCCTCGGTCTTGGAGGTCAGCAGTGGCAGCTTGGTCTTTCTCTTTTCCCTGTCTGATACAGCCTCTGTTGTCACTTCTGCTTCTCTCCCTCCGTCACTGCTAAGGACCCTGTGATGACCTTGGGCCCACCTGGGTAATCCCGATAATCTCTCCATCTCGAGATCCTCCATCGAGTCTGCAAAGAGTCTTTTGCCAAACGAGGGGACACCGACACGGTCCCCGGGATAGGGATGAGGACTTCTTTGGAGAGCAACTGGATGGCAGGGACCACCGGTGCCACAAAGCTGAGCTTAGCCTGAGGCTTTGGGGAGGGGTCAGCCTTGGTTAGACCTGGCAGAGGGAAGAAAGGCTGGGTTGAGCAGGGAGAAGGACCTACTCCAAGCCCTGCCCTAGTCTATATCTGGGCCTGGAGGGGAGCCCAGGAACAGTGTGCAAAGTGAACAAAGGGTGGCCGGGGTGGGGGTGCCTGCGGGGAACAGGCTCTCCGCCAAGCCAGCTTTACCTGGGAGGGAGCCTGGGACTGCAGAGGGCGGGGGGCGGGGGGGTCCTCCTGGGAGACCCTAGCACGGGGCCCCTCTCCACGCAGCGTGAGGGTTAAGACAAGTCTATTACTGTTTCCTTGTCACTCTGCCACCCATCCAATGGCCATAGGTAGTAGTTGAATGAGAATTGATGGGGAGATAGATTTAATTAACCCTGGTGTCAGCAGCTGCTGGGCTTCCCGTTTGCGTGTTAATAGAGCGGCTGCTGGCCCTCTCCCGGGCTTTGCTGGGAGCCCAAGGCCAGGGAGCAATTGGGCATGTCAGTGAGGTGGCCAACAGAGGGAAGCGGGGGGCCCAGCGGGGGCCAGCCTGCCCCCCCACACACACCCTCCTTGGAGAGCAGGCAGTCACCTTGTCAGCCTGACTGCCTCCTGGCCCTGCCCCCTTGTCTAGAGCTCCAGGCAGAGAGAGGGTGAGGGCCTAGAGCCCACTGCAACTCCCCTAAATTTGGCCCCTTCTTTATGTTAATTCCAGTTAACCCAATGTCCTGTTAGTTTCAGGTGCCCTGGCCTATTCTTGGTGGCCCCCCTCCCTCCAGCTGCTGGTCTGTGCCTTCCGTGTGATATTCCTTCATGCTTCACTCTGCCCACTCCCTCTGTTTTCCTGGACTGCATGTGCCCCCCCCCTCCACTCACCCCTGCCGCTAGCTCAAAGCCTGCCCCATACAACTCCTCCAGCCTCCCATCCCCCATTCCCACCCCACCACCCAGGCTTTCTCCTCCTTTCCTGCTGGGCTGTGTCCCAGCTGCCCCAGTACTGGCCTTAACCGCAGTCACCAATCAACTGGGAGCATGGCCAAGGAGGGCCTGCTGGACACGATCCCAGGAAGTTCAGGACCCCCTGCTCAGCCACCCAAGTCTGAGTGACAGTGGACCCCATCCTCCCGTTCTGGAAGACAGGCTTGGACGAGCGGCAATCCTGGTGGGCAGTCAGGACCTGAGGCCCAGGAGCTGGACTCCCCTGACTCTGTCTTCTGCCACAGGGTCCCACCATGGGTGATCGGTAATGAGGTGACACTAAGGGAAGGACTCTGTCCTTGTACTCCTTGAGGCAGTAAACCCCGTGAGTGGGGAGCCTTGCTGGCTTCACCATGCCTGTGTACCTGGCACACTGGAGGAGCTCCGTAACTGTTAGTTAAATAGACCCCGTGATAGGGTCTGCCCAGGGCCTGAGCGCAGAGGGCGTGGACCCCTCCGGGAGACCTGGCCCAGTGGTCATGGCACAGAGGAGACCGGAAGGGAGAGTCGGGAACTAGCGAGCCCAGCTGTCTGCTCGGTCTGCCCTCCAGGGCTCTGTGACCTTGGGCAGGTCACTTCAGTACCCAGGTTTTGTGGGCATAAAAATACTCTCTCCTCACAGGTGTGACACAGGATTCAGTGAAATGGTGTCAGACACGTGCCTGGTCAGTAGTAGTCCCTGTGTTCCCGGGACCTTGTATCCCCATGATAGCTTTGATGGGACAGGGCTTTGGAGCCTGGGAATCTCCAGGCCACCCAGGCTCCTTCCTCTGAGGACCCCAGGCCACTCCTGGGGAGGGAGGATCTGCTCTTCCTGGGGGTCACCCTAGGAGTCCCCTCTGCACCCACTATGAGGGGCGTTTGAAGATTGACAGGCTACTAAATGCAGAGCTTCTCCCACATCCTGCGACTTCAGCCCTGAGCCCGGGCCCAGCTCTTGAGGTTGAGGGAGCAGGCCTGCGGTTCCCACTGGCTGCTGCTTCCTGGGGTGACCAGGCCCGGGGAGGACCCCCATGGACTGCGGCCAGGAGTGCGGGCCTGGGCCACGTGGGCTGCCAGCCACCCCGTGTCCCGTCTGGCGGTCTTCATCCTTGCTTCACACCTCCACTGCCTTTCATTTTCAGCTCTGATTGGTTTTCTTGTTTTAACACATACCCCAGGCCCTGTCTTTGACCCCGGTGATGGATTCAGCTGCTCTCTGGGACTCCAGCTGCCAAGTGCGTCTGGAGCTGGTGGGGGAGGGAGACACCGTGGCGGAAATTATCCTCCGTGTTCTGAGCTCAGCAGAGTTGCGGGGAGCGAGGGGTGCCCTCCCCAGAGCCAGGAGGCAGCTCATGACAGAGCAGGAAGGGAGGTGGGGGCTGTCACACTCTGTCCTAAGTGATGGATTTTCCCTCTGAGCCTCCAGGTTCCTTCCTGTACAGGGGAGCGGGGTAGCTAGAGACTGCTCATCTCTAAGACATGGATAGGCCGAGTCCTCGGATAAATGCGACATCGATTTTCCTTCATGCCTCTGCCTGGGCCTCCAGACAATGAGTCAAGAGCTACCGCTAAATTGTTGGCGCCCTGCTGGGCCTGGAGGGACCCACATGGAGCCCTCCACCCAGGTTCTTGTATGGAAGATGGTAGATGACAGGTTGGGGGGGGTGTGCCCCAGCCACAGGGATGGGGTCTTTTGGCCCATCAGATGTTTGTTGTGCCCAGTGCCCCGTGGCTATTTGGGCCCATCCAGATGTTTGCTTTCGAAACAGGCGTCTGACTGTCTGCGTGAGCCCGGGAGAGGAGGGAGCTGGTAAGATGGGGCTTGGGGGAAAGGGGAGATGGGCTTTAAGTTTCCCTATTCTCCTTCCCATTCCTTCCTGCCCATTTTGTGCTTCATTTGTTCTTAAGATTTGAAGTTTGTAACAAATATGTTGTCACAGATGAAACAGGGCAATGATAAAGGGAGGAGCTGGTATAACACAACACACACATTGATTAGACATTTGTTATGGACTGATCATCTGGGGTCCCATCCTTCCCAATTCGTACGTCCTAACCTCCGGCAGGGCTGCATTTGGAGTTGGGGCTTCTAAGGAAGTACTTAAGGGGAAATGAGCTCATGAGGCTGGGTCCCTGAGCCCACAGAACTAGTGTCCTTACCAGAAAAGACACTGGAGAACTTGTGTACTGCCCCCGCACTCCCTTGCACATAGGAAATCTGCTGCCCAGGCCCATAGAAAGTGGCTAACATCAGTGAGTAAGAACTAGCTGTAAAGGCGATCACTTAGGAAGATGAGCCACCCAAAGAACAACAAAAAGCATTACCCGTGGCAGAGCACCTGGACACCAAGCCCCGGGTGGGTTCAAGGAAGGAGGCCATTCTCATCAAAGCCCATTGGCACCATCTGACTCGTTAACTTCGACAAAAGCGAAAAACCGTTTTTTAACAAACCTTGCCTAACCCAAATCTTTCCTGTTGGCCATCTCCTGTTATCAGGAGCCCAACGGGGGGTGGGCCGTGGTTTGGGGGGGTTCATCTGAGCCTCCCAGGGCTGACAGTTGGGGGTGTTTCCCTCCCCGGAGCTTGCGGCCATCATGGCAGAAGAGTTTCCTTTTGTTTCCTGGGCCCTCTATCAGCCCCGAGTGGGAACCCAGAGCTCCAACTGTGCGGGGAGCCTGGGCCGTGCTGGGACATGGACGTGCCAGGTGTGTGCCCTGAGCCACGCCATCTGGCTTTGGTCCTAGCTCTCCGTGGGCAAGTTTCAGAGCCTCTCAGGGCTGCCTCAGTCTCCCTCGGGGCAAAACAGGACCGTGAATCCTTCAGCCCCTCCGCTTTCCCCGAGGCACAAACGGCAGGGCGCCTGCTTATACTCGGAGCCTGGGGATGTGAGAGGCGCTTCATCCATGGAAGCCATTTGTACCTGGATCTAAGCACTGCAGAAGTTTGTAAGTTGCTGGACACAGAAGGAGTCTGAAAGATGCCCTGCATTTTGTACAAAGAAAACAGGTTCTGAAAGCCTGAGAAGAGCCTGCAAAGTGGCCTTCAGTCCTTCTCTCCCCAGCAAACAGGAGGAGCAGGGACACTGGGGAAAGGCTTCAGAGCCAGAGCAGGCCTGGGTCCCTGGGAGAGCGACAGAGGGGAGGAGGGAAGGAAGCAGGAAGCAGATGCAAGGGAAGGGTGGAAACGGGGGTGGGCGAGGAGCTGGGCTGCCCCCTCCATGCAGGGGCTGCTCTGGGCTTGGGAGCCTGGGACAGGAAGTGCCTGCGAGGCCGGAAGCAGCTGGCAGTGTCCCGTGTGGGCATCCTAGCCGTGGGCCTGGAAGCCGGCTGGGCCAACAGACCTCCCTGGGGGACATACCCTCGCGTGTATTCTGGAGGGCAGTGGGTGTCTGGAACCCCAAGTCTGCAGGGTGACTGAGCCGCAGCTGGGCCTGGGGGTGCAGTTCCTGGGACAAGCGATGTTGGAGACCCTCCGTGTGTCCGAGACACCAACACGTTCTGGGGCCCTGGGTCTGACATGATGTGAGCGAGGCCCGAAGGGACAGAAGGGCAAGGTGGTTTTGTTTTTTCAGAAGTCAGCTCCTCACCCAGCCAGCCTACCACAAGCTCACCCCCAGTCCAGGCTCTGCTGCAGGGAGCTCTGGGCCCTGCTCCACCTACGAAGATCAGAAGGCCCCTGATCTGGGGACCTCGTCCCTGTGACCGTGCTAACATTAGATCCCGAAATGAACTTGGGACTTTCAGACAGTGGGTATGGAGGAGAGAGGATGTCTCTGAGAAGCACAATGGGGGACCCAGGATTTCTACTTAATAGGGATTTAGGGGCAGCAAGGTGTCAGAGAGGGGGGCCAGTCCTTGCCTTGAGGATGTGTTTGCATTTGAAGGTGACCTTGAACTTTCATAGGGTCCAAAGCTACAGCCAAGTGATCTGATCCAGCCTTGCTCCTGGGCCAGAAGTGGCCAGGCAGCTCCCAGCCTGAGCATGGATCTCTGACTCCTGGGCTGCTGGCTCTCTCGAAACTTCTCTGTGAGCTCAGTGTTCCTCCTTGTTCCTGTCCCTGCTGGATCTCATGTGACCAGGCAGAGCCAAAAGGCACCCATGCTCTCTGGTGTTAGGACAGCCCCACCACCATTAGCGTCAGCACTGTGTCGCCTCAGGTGGGCTCCCGGGGAACCAGCTCTCAGAACCCTTCCTCACGAGGAGAACAGCATGGAGCAGAGCAGAAACAGTCCCTTGGGGGGCCCTAAGAGGCTTCTTCCATAGCCAGGCACATCGGGAATTTGTATGCCTTTTCCCCCTTAACCAACCTCTCTTGCAAACTCTGCTTATTTATACCCCTCCCCCCTGTAAAGGGTTTTCCATTTACCCTCTTAACCCTGTTTTAAGCTGCTGGTATCTTTTTGTATCTTGATTCCAACATCCCATTGTATTAGCTTTCTCTCAGAGACTGTGTCTTCTGTAAATCTGATAAGTAGCCTTCTGTGCCTTTATCCAAGCCACTGATAAGAGCATTAAACAAGACATGGTCAAGTTCAGAGAAAGCCCTCTAGCCTCTGGAGAGCCCTCCAATGTGATATTGATTCATTAATTAGTCTCCTTGGACATAGTTGCTCAAGGAGCTATGGATCTGGCTAGCATCCTGTCCACAGGGAAGTCGGAGGGTCCTCATCCAATGTTGTCCTCACACCCAGAAGGGCTAGGTCTACAGCAGTCTTCTCGTTCACCCATCCAGGAGCCAACAAAGGTGGGGACTGCCAGGGTTTAGCATGACCTTCTTCTGGCGAATCCAGGCTGGTTCCTCTTGCCCATGTTCCTTTTGATAATTGCTTCCAAATTACCTGCTTATTGATCTATTCCCGGTCACTCTCCCTGATGGAGAAGAACCCCAGACAGGATTCAAGGCTCTTTCTTTCTCTGTCCTGGTAGAGCTTGGCACCACCTGGACCTTCTAATGACTCCAGGCTCTGAATGTGGTTAAAAGTCTTGTTGTTGCCTTTATTTGTTTTTCTGTTGTTTCTGTGAATTTTTTTCTCCTCAATTTCTCCTCATTCTGGGCACGATTCTCCAAATTCTAGTTCATTTCAAACCTTTTGTTTCCCGATGTTAGCTGTACCTCTCCTATCTTCTGCCTAGGTCCCTAGTAAACCTTAATTGATATTTTAGAAGTCTCTTCATTTCTTCTTTGATATTTTCTTTGTTTTCCTGGGTTAGAATCAGGGCACGAGATGTGGGACCATATCCATCTTTGCTCAGAAAGTTTTCATCTCCGCCTTCTTGAAGTGAAGGATATCTTTATTCAGCATAAACCCATCGAGCACCAGGGGACTAGGGAGCCACAGTGGGTATTAGAGGGAAGCCAGCCCTCAAAGGACTCCACCAGAAGCAAAGTGCATGCTGATGAATTATAATATGGATTATTTAAAATTTCATTGTCCACAGTAATGCTCTAACACACCCTTGACTTCCCTTGCAAACATCGAAATCTCCTGTGGGGGGCAAGGAAAATGGATCATCTGGCCTGTTTCCCCCATCCCACTCTTAATCTGATTGTGATGCTGTAGAGATAGTTTGAAAGGAAAGGGTGTTCCCATTCTGGTTCTTAGGAAACCTCAGGGCACAAAGAGTAGGTAATTGGTAGGAACATGATTGTTCTTTTTCAGTTGGGGGTTAGAAAACAGAGTGATTAAAAGCTCTCTGAGCTTGGGAGAAAGTGTGCTTGTGTGCGAGTGTGCGTGCCCCCATATGTGGGCAACCTGAGTGTGAGCACAAGGGAACGTGTGCACGCTCTCATGAAGCCGTGGGCATAGAGGGTGGTGTAGGAATGTGGGGAGGGTTCAGGGTCCCTTCCCCCACTAGCATCAAAATTGCAGTAATCGAAGATTAAGTGCTGCTGACCCCAGGAGACAAGCAGCTCTGTTTCCAAGGGAACCACATGGCTCAATCAGGGCCCCTGAAAGGGAGGGTGAGCCAGATGAAGCAGCCCGTCCACCCCTCAGAGCGGCAGTTGGCGCAGCACAGCCCTGAGCCCTGCTTCACTCAGCCTGCCGAGGGACCCTGGGCAGGTCACTCACCTCCAGGCTGCATTCCCACTGGCAAAGACGCCAGGGGCAGTTGCAGTTCCTAGCAGGTCCCTGGTCCTAGGAGGGGTGGGCTGGTGGCTAGGAAACTTGGCTCTCCTCCCATGCCCTGCCTGGGCCTCTGAATGTGTCTGGGATCCTGCCTCTGCCTCTGGGTGCTGCTTCCCCATTTGCACAATGAAAGCACCGGGCAAAGCGTCCCTAAGGAATTCAGCAGCCCTATGACTTTCTCCTGAGAAAACTCCCCTTCTCCGTCACATCCAGACCCTCTGCCTTAAAGTGTGACTGGAATGAAGGACCCCAGACAGCCACTCTGCTTGCCACTCTGCCCTACCAAATCTCCCCGGCCGGGCCACCTTCATAGCGACCAAGTCTTCCCCATCTTTAGGCAGTAGGGAGTCCTAAAGGCCAGCCATGTTTTTCTCAGCAGTTTCAAGCAAGAGCAAAGATGGGAGTTGACATATCAGGAAGGGCTCTGAGCTAAGGGGAAGGTGAGAAGGGTTAGTAGGGCCACTGGAAAGTCAAGAGGAGAACCCACCTTCTGTCAAGGGAACCCTGGCCGCATGGATGTGTCCAACCTGCATAGAAGCCCATAAAGCAGTTCAGAATCCACTGGTCCAGAGGCATGAGGCAGTGCCACGGAGTGGGAAGGGCCGGTGGAGTCAGCTCTTCTGCTTACCTGTTGGTGTGACTAGGGGCAGGTCCCCGAGCCTCAGCCCCCGCATGTGTAAAGCGACAGTAATAAAGCCCCCTTCACAGGGTGATTGGGAGGATGAGAGGACATAGATAAGTAAGTACCTACAGGAATGCCTGATGCAATGTAAGTACTTATCAAGTGGCATACTTTCTATTAAAAAGTGTTTTTATAGCTCATCCTGGTCAATGGTTCTCAACCCTCATTGCATACTAGAACCACTAAAGGAGCTCTTAAAAAATGCCCAGGTCTGCCCCCAGGACATCCTGGGGTGGGGTCCATCCTTCAATATTTAAAATGTTCCCCTAGAGACTTCTGTTTCTACCCTAAGGGAATAATAGAACTGAATTTACCTCTCCATCTTAAAAAACTAGAAATCTGGGCAAAATACAGGATATGATGGTTTTCAGACATTGAACAACAGGCATGACATGATTGTAATTGAGAAAGGAAACAAAGCAATTGCTTAGAGAAAGGAAACAAAGAAGGTAAGCCCTACAATTTCATCAACTTAACACTCCGAGTTAAGGAAACAGAAATTGAAGTTCAGCGAGAGCACGGTGACTAGAATTTGTGGGACAGAGTATTTGAGAGGTGACAGCTGCAAAGAGAGCTGCCAGGCACTACAAGGGGTCCTCGGGTCTTTGGTTAAGAAGTCATCTGAGCACACCTGAGAGAAAGTTACCAGGAAAGGAACCACTAGAATGCAATGGGCTGAACAATTTCCGTAGCTGAGCAGAGCTGGGAATTGCTCTTCACCTTAGCCAGAGTGGGAAAACCTTGTAATACAGAAGATATCAGCTAGAGTCTCCACAAGGGTATCACCTTCATTGTAGGGTTGAATAAGCCCTAGGATAAAGGGTGCTCTGGAATCGCCGTACAAGAGATAAAATAACCCTTGAAAGCATTCAACTATTTTCAAGTAACATACTTATGTTCCAGAGCATAATTTAGGAATATTTATGGGAGTACACAAATACCCAGCATCCAGCAAGTTTCAATTCACAATGCCTGGCATCCAACCAAAGATTATCAGGTGCGTTGGTTTTCTATGGCTGCCATAACAAGCTATCACGAACTCAGTGACTTCAAATAGCATTCATTTACTTTCTCACACTATCTGTGGATCAGAAGTCTGGACACAGCGTAGCTCAGCTGGGTGCTCTGCTGATGGTCTCACACAACTGAAATAAAAATGTCAGTTTGCTTAGTTCTCTGGAGCTTGGGAATATCTTTCCAGCTTAACCTTAGTTCCTATGGCTGTAGGACTGAGGTCCCTATTCCCATGTCAGCTAGGGGATGCCCTCAGCTCCTTGAGGCTTCCCACATTTCTTCTTATAAGCCCCTTTCTGTCTTTAAACCAGCAATGGTGCATCAGGTCGTACTCCTGCTCTGAATCTCCCTGTTGTCCTCTTCTGCTTTTAATGACTCATGTGATTATGTTGAGGTCACCCACATAAGCCAATATAATCTTCCTATTTTAAGGTCAAATAATTAGTAAGCTTAATTACTTCTACAAAGCACCCTTTCCCATATAAATTAATACAACCAAAGCTCCCTGGATTAGAGCATAGAATCTTCTTAGAGGCCATTATTCTGCCAGGTATGCAATAAAGCAAGAAAATATGACCCATTCCAGGTGAAAATTCAAACATTAGAAATAGACCAGCAATGAGAGAACACATTAATGGATAAAGATATTAAAACAGCTATTGTGAATATGTTGCATACATTTAAGAGTTAGAGGGAAATACAGCCATGATGAAGAGAAAAGTAGAGGCTCCTGGGTGGCAAAGCTGGTTAAGCATTGGACTTGGTTTTGGCTCAGGTCATGATCTCAGGGTCATGAGGTTGATCCCCATATCAGGCTCCGTGCTCAGTGTGGAATCTGCTTGGGTTTCTCTCTCCCTGTCCTGCTGCCCCATTCTTGTGCTCACACTCTCTCTAAAATAAACCTTAAGAAATTGTGTATATATCTATATTTATATTTATAAATACACTTAATGGAGCTTTAGAAATGAAAGTTCAATATCTGAAATTCCATTGTATTTTTAATATCTGAAAATACACTGGGTGCAATTAAACACAGAGAAGATGCTGCTAAAGAAAGAGTAAACTTGAAGACATAACAATGAAACAGTACAAAGTGAAGCACATAGGGAGGAAAAGCAGAAAAAATACAAAAGCCATGGAACATTTTCTATCAATCTGAGTCACAAAAAGAGGAAACAAAGATTTTTTTTTAACAAATAATGGCCAGAATCTTTCCAAATTTGATGAAAACTATAAACTCCCAGAATCATGAAGCTTAAGATTTGGACCCAAGTTCAAATCTGCTATATTTATGTGTAAGCCTTTGTATGGACATAGGCAGTGTCTTGGGGAAATACTCAATAGTGGAATGGCTGGATTATATTTTCTCTGAGACTGTACCTTGTATATCCACCCTCTTAAGAGTACTTTTTTTAAAAAAAGATTTTATTAATTTGACAGAAACACAGCTAGAAAGGGAACACAAGCAGGCTTCCTGCAGAGCAGGGAGACCAATGCAGGGCTCTATCCCAGGACTCCGAGATCATAACCTGAGCTGAAAGCAGACACCTAATGACTAAGCCACCCAGGTGCCCAAGAGTACTTTTTTTTAAGAATAACCATTTAAATTTTAATGAAATCCAATTTATCAATTTTTTTTCTTTCATGGGTCGCACTTTTGGTGTCATGTCTAGTGAATCTTTGCCTAAGGAAAGTGTATGTTTAACTATCAAAAGTCTGCCGAAGTCTTTTCCAAATGGTTATACATTTTATATTATCACACATAATGTCTGAGAGTCCCATTTCCTCCACATTCTCATCAATGATTGATATAGCAGTCTTCAATTTTAGCCATTCTAATAGGTATGTAGTGATACTTAATTATGGTTTTAATTTGCATTTCTCTAAGGACATGGTATTGGAAATTTTTTTCATGTGCTTATCCACTATCCATACATCTTCTTTAATGAAATAGCAATTTCACAAGTGCCTTTTCCAAATTATTTATCATATTGCTTGCTTTCATATTATTGAGTTTCAAGATCTTTTTAACTATCCTGGATACACGTCCTTTATTAGATAAATGCTTCGGAAAGATTTTCTCTAAGTCTGTGTCTTGTCTATTCATTCTCTTAACAGTATTTTTTGAAGAAGAGACATTTTTAATTTTGATGAAATCAGATTTATCAATTTGTTTTTTTAGGATCTTGCTTTTCATATTATGTCTAGAAAATCTTTGCCTAACTGAAGGTAACAAAGATTTTCTTCTTTCTTCTAGAAGTTTTATAGTATTGGGTTTTAAATATAGGTAAATGGTTCATTTCAAATTCAGTTTTGTATATATTTGTATATGATATGGTTCAAAGGTTTTTTCATTTTTAATTTTGCATGTGAATATCCAATTGTTCCAGTCCAATTTGTTGAAAAGAATATCCTTTGTCTACTAAATTACCTTTTTGCCTTTGTTTTGGAAAAATAAATTTTCCATATATGTGGTTCTCCTTCTGGACTCTGTTCTATTGAAGTATTATCTGTATTTAAAACAATTCCATAATTTTTTGGTTATTGTAGCTTTTTTTAAAAGATTTTATTTATTTATTTGACAGAGAGAGATCACAAGTAGGCAGAGAGGCAGGCAGAGAGAGAGGAGGAAGCAGGCTCCCTGCTGAGCAGAGAGCTCGATGCGGGCCTCGATCCCAGGACCCTGAGATCATGACCTGAGCTGAAGGCAGAGGCTTGACCCACTGAGCCACCCAGGTGCCCAGCTTTTTTTTTTTTTTTTTAAGATGTTACTTATTTATTTGACAGAGAGAGCACAAGCAGGGGGAGCTGCATAGGGAGAGGGAGAAGCAGACTTCCCTACTAAGCAGAGAGCCCATGCAGGGCTCGATCCCAGTAACCTGAGCTGAAGGCAGCCATTTACCTGATTGAACCACCCAGGTGCACTGTTTACTGTAGCTTTATAATAAATCCTGAAATCAGATAATTTTAGCTCTCCAATTTTGTTCTTTTTTCAAACTTTTTGGCTTTTTGAGATCCTTTGTATTCTACATAAAATTTAGAATCAAATTGTAAATATCTATAAAAAACCTGGTGAGATCTTGATTGGGATTTTAGGCAACGTATAGAACAATTTAGGGAGAATTAGTGTCTTAATGAGATCAAGTCTTCTGATTCATGAACATGGTATGTCTCCTCATTATTTAGGTCTTCTTTAATTTCTCTGGGCAATATATCATAGTTTCTCATGTACAGAAACTGTAATATATTATTAAATGTATTTCAAAATACTTTTTATTTTTCTTAGTAAATGGCTCCTAAAAATTTGGATTTCCCCCTCTCCTTCAGGGTTTTTTTGTGTGTGTGTCAACTGTGCCATCTTTATTTTATTACTTACTTCCTTTTTCACAGAGAAATAAAGGACTAGAGATAAAAATAAAATAAAAATTAGATTTGAATTTCCAATTTTTCATTCCTAGTACACAGAAATATCATAGATTTTTTATAACCTTTTACCATATTATGGTAAAATTCTAGTAGCCTTTTTTAAAAAAAAATCTTTTAAGATTTTCTACTTAGATCATGTTATCTGTGAATAAGATAGTTTAAATTTTTCCTTTCCAGCAGGTATGCCTTTCCCCCCTTGCCTGCTTGCACTGGCTAGAGCTTTCATTACAATTTTCAATAGAAGTGGCAAGACTGAAGATTCTTGCCTTGTTTCCAATATTAGGGGGAAAACATTCAGGTTTTCACCATTAAATGTGATACTAGCTTTCCGTTTCAGGTTGAGGAAGTTCCCTTTTATTCCTAGTTTGCTGAGAGTTTTCTTTTTGAAATCATGAATGAGTATTCAACTTTCTAAAATGCTTTTTCTGTATCAATTAAGATGATTATATGATTTTTCTCTTTAATCTATTAAGCCAGTGAAATACAATCATTTTTTAGTATTAAGAGGACATATTTTTGGGATTAACTCCACTAGTCCTGATACAATACCTTTCTCATATATTGCTAGATTCATTTCAATAATATTTTGTCAAGGTATTTTGATTTTATTGATGTGGGGATATTGGACTGTAGGTTTCCTGTATTATAATGTCTTTGATTTTGGTATCAGGGTAATGCTTGCTTCATAAAAGAAATTGAGAAGTATTCCCTCCTCTACTTTGTAGGAGGGTTTCTGTAGAATTAATACTATTTTTTAAAATATTTTATTTATTTGACAGAGAGAAACACAGCCAGAGGGGGAACACAAGCAGGGAGGGTGAGAGAGGGACAAGCAAGCTTCCCGCCAAGCAGGGAGCCTGATGTGGGACTGGATCCCGGGTCACCAGGATCATGACCTGAGCCGAAGGCAGTCGCTTAACCAGCTGAGCCACCCAGGCTCCCCAGAATTAATACTATTTTGTCCATAAATGTCTTGTAGAATTTACCAGTGAAGCCATCTGGGCCTGTGGTTATCTTTTTTTTTTTTAATCTGATATTATTGTTACTCTTGGAAAATCTCAATTTTGACTAGATTCAGACTTAAACGTAGAAACTCTCAGGAGTACAGCCTCCTTCTCTTGGCAATCTGTCCCTGGTGTTTTTATTTGGCCTCCTTTATTCTCTTGGCCAAAAGTTTCACACATTCTGCAGCCTCTTCCTGATTTTCCTTAGTACACTGTTTCTTCAAAGCAATACCCAATGTTTGTGTTGGAGGACACGTGGAGTAGGAATATGCTGAATCTTGGGCACTTCGACTCTAGGTTTCTTTCTTTGTTTAGGGACTTTTTTTACAACATACTGGCAGACATCTCTTTGGAGAGATTGAAATGTTTGCAGATTCTGCTAGCTGTTTTGGGCCCCAGGTGATAAGGCACAGTAGTATCAGTGAGTCCAGGACTGTCCTTCTCCCCCTTCTTTTACAATGACCAAGTTGAGAACACTGAGACTGACATCCCCAATGAAACCCTGAACAGATTTGCACTTTCTTCCTCCAGTCCTCCTTGATCTGTTGCAAGAATGCCCCTTCCTCAGCAGCAGGTGGACATGGCCATGGATCAGAACTCCCTGCTTCATGGGAAAGCCTTGTTTGTCATCACTGCTACTGATTTGGATCATGTAACTCTTCCATTCTTCACTCAGAGCATCCGCAGCAACTTCTGTGGATGTCTGCTTTCATAAAAGGTGTGAACTTTGTATTCATTCTCCACTTCAACCTATTTCTGACATCCAGTACTGGGAAAGAGATGTTCAGCTTTATCCTAAAGCAGTTTATGCTTCTGAGGTGCCACAAAAGAGAGCTGGGCCTGGAGTTATCTTTATGGGAAAAAAATTCTATTTCTTTCCGAGATATAAGGTAATTCAGGATATCACCTTTTTTTTTTTCTAAGATTTTATTTATTTGACAGAGAGAAGCATAGCTAGAGAGGGAGCACAAGCAGGGGGAGTGAGAGAGGGAGAAGCAGGCTTCCTGCCGAGCAGGGAGGCCGATATGGGGCTCGATCCTGGGTCTCTGGGATCATGACCTGAGCCGAAGGCAGTCGCTTAACCAACTGAGCCACCCAGGAGCCCCAGATAGCAACTTCTTGAATGAGCTTTGCCGATTTGTGTCTCTGAAGGAATTTATCCATTTCATCTAAGTTGTTGAACTTACTGTCATACAGTTGTTTTAAAAATAACATTCCTTGAGCACTTGGGTGGCTCAGTCTGTTAAGTGTTTGCCTTTGGCTCAGGACATGATCCTGGGATCCCAGAATTGAGCCCCTGGGATCTGGACTCCCTGTTCAGTGGGGAGCCTGCTTCTCCCTTTCCCTCTGCTGCTCCCCCTGCTTGTACTCTCTTGCTCTGTCTCAAATAAATAAATAAAATCCTTAAAAAAAATAACATTTCTTTACTATCTTTTTCATGTCTTATAATTTGTAGTGATATCACCTCTCTGGTTGCTGATATTGGTCATTTATGTATTATCTTCCCCCCCCCCATTAGTCTTGCTAGAATCTAGCAATTTCATTGATCCAAAGGAACAACTTCGGGTTTTTTCAAATTTTTCTATTCTTTTTCTGTTCTCTGTTTCATTAATTTACACTTTGATCTTTCTTTTCTTTTTTCTCCCTACTTTGGAGTTTACTTGCTCTTCTTTTTCTAGTGTGTTTTTTTTAAAGGGGGAAGCTGAGTTTATTAACTTGAGAATGATATCCTTTCCAACATGGGCATTTAGTGTTATAAACTTCCCAAGTACTGCTTTAACAGCACCCCACAAATTCTGATATGCTATCAAATCCTGTCGAACATGCTGTCATGTCAAACATGTCCCCCCTTTTTTCAATTAGACTTTATTTTTGTGGAAAAACTGAGAAGAGAGTACAAAGAGCGTTTTCTTTTTGCTCTGAAATTGTCTTATATTAAAATAGTCACTTTCTTTTGTTTCATGTTAGCAAGTTATACATTTTTCCATCCTTTTACTTTTAACCTAATTATGTCTTTATAGTTAAGGTGCATTTGTTATAGGCAGCATATAACTGAGTGTTGCTTTTTTGTTCAGATTGATGATTTCTGCCATTCAATTATGGTGTTTAGATCATTTTGGATGACTGTAAACATCTTGATTTTGTTTTCATTTTTAAAAAATATTTTCACTGGGCACTGAATTCTATTAGCAATAATCATGCCTCAGATAAACCTCATTGGCTACGATACTGCCACTGTGCGAAGCTGGAACCGAATTCTATGTTGACAATTTTTTACCAGTAATTTGAAAGTTGTATTCCAGTCTTTGCTCTCAGTATTCTGGTGAGGGATCTACAATATTACCTTTGTCTTTTTTCCTCTGTATGTCTTTTTCTCTCTGGCCATTTTTAAGATGTCCTCTTTATCATCAGTTTTGAGCAATTTGATTAAGATATGCCTTGTTTTCATTTTCTTTATGTTTCTTGTTCTTAGAATTCATTTGATTTGGATTTGTGGCTCAATATTTTCATCACATTTGACATTTTTTGGCTACTGTATCTTCAAATATGTTTTCTGTTCCCTCTACCCCATTTCTCCTCTCCTTTGTAGTTTTCAATTACTTATATATTAGGCTGCTTGAGGTCCCACCATTCAATGATACTTTTGCCATTTTTTATAGTTTTCATTCGGGATAGTTTCTATTGCTACACTTTCAAATTCACTATTTTGTCTTCTACTGTGCCTAATCTGTCATTAATTGCCTCTCAGACACTGTAGTTGTCAATTCTAATGGTTAATTTTTAAAGAAACTATCATCCATGTTTTACTTAACTTTATTTTGAACATATGGGATATAGTTGTAATAGCTATTTTAATGTACTTGTCTGTTAATTCTAACATCTGTTGTCAGTTCTAGGTCTTTTTCAGTTAACTGATTACTCTCTTCAATATGGGTTGAGTTTTCCTGCTTTTGTGTATGCCAAGTACTCTTATTTTCCTTCCTACTTAGTAATGTTTGATGGAATCCCAGACATTCTGAATTTAAAGTGAAGTGTTAAGTCCTGGATATTTTTATATTCTGATAATGTTATTATTTTTTCCTGAGATTATGCAACTAAATTACTTGGGAAGAGTTTGATCCTTTTGAATCTTGCCTTTATGATTTAGCTGTGCAGGTTTGGGGCAGCATTCAGATGAGGGCTAATTAATTTCCTGTTACTAAGGTAAGAGTTTCCTGAGGCTTCTACTCATGTATCATCAGTTTTTCCAGCCTGGCACGTGGGAAGAGGCACTGTCTCCGGCTCTGTGTGGTTCTGGGCACTCTTCTCTAATCTTTTCATATTGTGAAAAATGCATGCAGAGCTCCAGGATTCTCTGTCTGTGCACCAGTTTTCTCTGCAGAGCTCTAGGAGTATCTCTCTGTGCAACAGTTTTCTCTTTGCTATTCTCACTTGAGAATTCTAGCTGCCTTCATCTCACTGGATACTTAGCTTTGTCTCCTCCATTCAAGGAATCCACTAGGCTTCACCTGATTTCCCCCTTCCTGTGCCATGGCCTGAAAACTCTTTCAAGACAATAAGCCATAGCAATTGCAGGCGTGACTTGGTTCATTTCATTTTTCAGAGATTATTCTCCTTTATTTCTTGATGTCTAGTGTCTTTTAAAATGCTGCTTCATTATAAAGACCATAAACACCCACAAATTTAAATGATCACAGCCCCCCCTCCCCTCATCCCCTGGTAACCACTAATATGCTTTCTGTCTCTGTGGATTTGCCAATTCTGGATATAGCATATAAAGAAATCATTCAATTATATGACTTTTAGTGTCTGGCTTCTCTTTAGCATAATGAATTTTTTTAAAATTTTTACTATTTAAAATTCTAATATAACATACAGTGTTATATTAGTTTCAGGTGCTCATGATAAAGTATGGAAACTAGAAACTAGAGAGAACTGGTAATTACACAATATTGCACATGCACTAAATGTCACTCAATTGGCATTATGTGGTTAATTTTGTGATATGTGGATTTTACCTCAATAAAAAAAAATAAATACATATACTAATGCTAATAAATAAATAAAAGTATTGCTTCTTATATTGGGTCTGTTTAAAAAAACTTACTGTGTTGAGTGGGAGTGTAAATCTGGTCCCTGTTACTCTTTTCTGTGGGCCTATAATTGACTATTCCAAGATAAAATAACAATAAAGTATTTAAGGTTTAAAACATATGTAGAAATGGGATGCCTAGCTGGCTCAGTCGGTTAACCATCTGACTCTTGATTTCAGCTTGGGTCATGATCTCAGCTTTGCAAGATCAAGCCCTGCATGGGGTTCCATATCCCATGCGTAAGAGTCTTTCTCTCACTCTGTCTGCCTCTAAATAAATAAAAATGAAACACATGTAGAAGTAACATGTATGGTGACAATCAACAAAGGATGAAAGAAAAGAAATGGAAATAGATATTTTAAGAGTTCTACAGTGTGTATGAAGTGGTATAATATTACTTAAAGGTAGATATAAGTTAAACATGTATAATGCAGATTCTAGAGGAGCAAAGAAAAAATAAAGCAAATATTCCCCCAAACTTAATAAAAAGAAATGAAAACAACAAAGAGCCATAAGAAAAATGAGAAACAAATAGCAGGATGGTAAGCATAAGCCAGTAATATATATAGTTACATTGAATGTAAAATGATCTAAACGTTCCGGTTGAAAGACAAAACTTTTTAATATAGAGTAAAAAGGCAAAACACAACTAAACACCATCTGTAAAAAGCCTATTTTATATATGAAGACACAGGTTAAAACTAAAAGGATAACAAATATATACAATTCAAACCTTAATCCAAGAAAATATAGAGTGATTAAATCATACAAAGTAAACTTAAGAATGAGGAATATTGCCAGGGATTGAGCGATACTTTATCATAATAAGGTCAATTAATCAAAAAGTCATTATAATCCTGAATATATATGCTCTGAGCATAGAGAGTCAAAATGTATGAAACAAAAACTTAAAGAACTTAAAAAGGAAATAGACAAATCTACGCAGTTAATAATTTCAACACAACCAAAAAATCAGTAAAAATAGAAAAGAAGTTAACAACACTATCAATCAACTTGACCCAATTGACATTTATGGAACACTCCACTCAATGGCAGCAGGATGCACATTCAGCTCAAGTGTTTGTGGAACACTTATTAAGAAGCAGCATATTCTGGATCATAAAACAGAATCAAGAAGCTTAGACTCAAACAGAGCATGTTCTCTAAACACAACAGAAATAAATTTGAAATCAACAATAGAAAGACATCTGGAAAAGCCACAATAGCTGGTAATTAAATAACATATCCTTAAATAAGCAAGGGACCATGTAATAAATCACAAGGGAAATCAGAAGATACTTTGTATTGGTTGAAAATGAAAACAAAACATTTTAAGACATTTGAGGTGCATCTCAAGCAGTGCTTAGAGGGAAATGTGTAGCATTAAACGATTATATTGGAAAAAGAAGAAAGGTCTTAAATCGATATATTAAGTTTTACTTCAAGAAACTAGAAAAAGAAGAGAAAATTAAAAGTAATCAAGAGAAAAGAAATAATAGGAAAAATGTTTTAAAGTAGAAAGAGGTACCTGGGTGACTCAGTTAAACATCTGCCTTTAGCTCAGGTCATGATCTTAGAGTCCTGGGGTCAAGCCCCACATTGGGCTTCCTGCTCAGCTGGGAATCTACTCCCTTTTCCTCTGTCACCCTCCTTGCTTGTGCTCTCTCACTCTGCTCTCTCTCTCTCTCAAATAAATAAAATATTTTAAAATGAGAGAGAGACTGATGTGGGAGGGATAGAATTCAAAAGCTGGTGCTTTAAATATACCTATAAAATTGACAAATACTAATCATGGGAAAAAGAGGGGACTGGTTAAAAGAAGAAACAAATTATCAAAATACAGAATAAAAGAGAGATCATCATAAATGCTATAGATATTGAAAGGATAATATGAGAATATTATAAACAAACTTTGGCCAATAAATTTGACTACTTAGATGAAATAGAGAAAATACTTGAAATGCACAAACCATCAAAGCTCACTCCAGAAGAAATAAAAGTTCTGGATTGCCTTTTACCTATTTTTTAAATGGAGCTATAATCAATAGAACATGAAATTTCATGTAACACAAAATTCACTATCTTAAAATGTATGACTCAGTGGTTATTAGCATATTCACAAGGTCATGCCACCATCACCTCTACCTAATTCCAGAACATTTCATCACCCTAAAAAGAAATCCTATACCCACTAATAATAACTCCCCATTTCCTCCTTCCCCTAACTACTGACACTACTAGTCAACTTTTTATCTCTACGGAGTTGCCTATACTGAACACTCCATATAAATGGAACTGTACAGTATATAACTTTTGTGTCTGGCTTCTTTCACTTAGCATAAGTTTTCAAGATTCCTCCAAGTTTCACCATGTATCAGTACTTCATTCTTTTTTATGACTAAAAAATATTCCCTTATGTAGATGCAATCACATTTTGTTAATGGACATTAAGGTTGTTTTCACTTTTTGACCATTGTGAATAATGTTTCAATGAAAGTTCCTTTATAAGTTTGTGTGTGAATGTGTGTTTTCATGTCTCTTGGTTATACACTTGCGAGCCATTTTTAGCTTTTTGAGGAACTGCCAAACAATTTCCATGGCGGCTCTATCATTTTACACTCCCATCAGCAATGTGTGAGGGTTCTAATTTATCTACATCTTTACTGAGACTTGTTTTTCTTTTTCCTTTTTTTAAATGGCCATCCTAGTGGGTGTGATGTGGTATCTCATTGTGGTTTAGATATGCATTTCTCTAATGACTAATGATGTTGAAGATCTTTTCCACATGCTTATTGACCATTTGTGTATCTTTGGAATAATGTATATTCACATTTGCCTATTTTAAAAATTGGATTGTCTTTTTATCATTGAGTCGTAATAGTTCTTTATATATTCTGAATCATAGGCCTGTCATATATGTAATTACCAATACTTCCATTCCACAGATTATCTTTTCACTTTCTTGATAGTGTATTTTTTTTTACATAGCTAAGTGTTTATTTCTTTTATTATGTTAGTCACCATACAGTTCATCATTAATTTTTGACGTAGTGTTCCAAGATTTATTGTTTACATATAACACCCAGTGTCTTTTGATGCACAAAAGTTTCTTATTTTGATGAAGTCCAATTTATCTATTTTTTCTTTGGTTGGTTATGCTTTTGGTGTCATAGTTAAGAAACTATTGCCTAACTGGCCACAATCGCCAAACTGTGGGAAGAGCCAAGGTATACTTCAACAGACGAATGGATAAAGAAGATATAGTCCATATATACAATGGAATATTATGCTTCCATCAGAAAAGATGAATACCCAACTTTTGTAGCAACATGGACTGGATTGGAGGAGATTATGCTGAGTGAAATAAGCCAAACATAGAAAGTCAAATATCATATGGTTTCACTTACTTGTGGAGCATAAGGAGTAACATGGAGGACAGTAGGAGGAGGAAAGGAAATGTGAATTGGGATAAATCAGGGAGGGAGATGAAACATGAGAGACTTTGGACTCAGAAACAAACTGAGGGTTTTGGAAAGGGGGGATGGGTGAGCCTGATGGTGGGTATTGAGGGCGCATATTGCATGGAGCACTGGGTGTGGGGCATAAACAATAAATCTTGGAACACTGAAAAAATAATGTAAAAAAAAATATTTCCCTATTAATATAGCCTGAATAAACCATCTCATTAAAAAAGAAAAAAGAAAGAAACTATTGCTTAATCTAAGGGCAAGAAAATTCACATCTATGTTTCCTTCAAACAGTCTTACACTTTTAGCTCTCACATTTAGGTCTTTGATGCATTTTTGGACTAAAATTTTTGTGTATGGAACAAGATAGGGTCCATTTCATTATTTTGCACGTGGATATTCAGGTGTCCCAGCACCATTTAAAAAAAACTATTTTTCGGCTCCTGGGAAGATGGTGGAGTAGGAGGACCCTGGGCTCACTTTTTGCCATGTGGCTACCTAGATAACACCCAAATGAGAGTAAATAACCCAGATAGCAACCCGAATACTCGCAGAACAGACTCCATAGCCCTAGGTGGATGAGAGGCCACGGTGAAGCAGATCCACCTTCTCTGATCACTCTTGGCAAGATCCCATCAAAGTGCTGCTGCAAGCCTGCCGGTGTGCAAGCAGCCCAGAAAAGGGTGAGCACCACCCCAAAATGAGTCCTGTTCCAGGGAGAGGAGAAGATAACCACATACCAGTCTGACTATGACCCTGGCAGTGGGCTGGGGGCAGGCATCTCATCTGACTGTAGGCCCTGCCCACCAACAAAATCTTCTCAGGGGACAACATAGGGAAAGTGCCTGCACTGCATCTCTGGCAAATGCCTGCTCTGACTCAACTCAATCTCAAGGCAGCCCCTGACCAGTCCACTAACCACAGGCACCAGACTCTGACCACACAGAAAGCCACCACAGGCTGAACTGAAGGGAAACACAACTCTGCCACAACAATAGGACACCCCTGTAGCAACACACATTGGAGACACCCCTGAAGTGCCAGGTTTTGATGAAAAAGAGACATTGCACTGAAGGACCTCTTCATAAAGCCACTATTTTCAAGTGTGGAAGATGTAGTTGTCTTTTTTAACACATGGAAACAGACACAGCAATAGACAAAATGGGGAGACAGAGGAATATGGCCCAAATGAAGGAGCAGAACAAAATGAGAGCAAGAGACCTAAACAAAATGGAGAGAAGTAACTGTCTGATAGTGAATTTAAAGTAATCCTCATAAAGATACTCACTAGAATTCAGAAAGGAGTGCGGAATCTCCATGAGACCCTTCACCAAGAGATAGTAAATGTAAAAAAAGAACCAGTTAGAGCTATTGGACTCACTAAATGGAAATAAAAGTGGACCACCTGAATCAATAACAAGAGGAAGTAGAAGAACAGACCAGCCACCTGGAGGTCAGAGCAATGGAAAGTAATCAAGTTGAGCAGATGGGGGGGTGGGGGGTGGATACACAAAAATGAGAATAGACCCAGGGAACTTAGTGACACTGTCAAGCACAATAGTCACATGACAGGGATCCCAGAAGAAGAGTGAGAAAAAGGGGCAGAAGGTTTGTCTGAAGAAATGATAGCTAAAAATGTCCTGAATCTGGGGAAGGAAAGAGAAATCCAGATCCAGGAGGCACAGAGAGTCCCCAACAAAACCAACCCAAAGAGGTCTGCACCAAGACACAAAGTAAATAAGATGGCCAAATTAGTGATAAAGAAAGAACTTTAAAAGCAACAAGAGAAAGGAAAGCAGGAACATACAAGGGAAACCCTGTATGGCTATCAGTGGGTTTTTCAGCAGAAACTTTGCAGTCAAGAAAGGAGCAGCATGATAAATTGCAAGTGCTAAATGGAACAAATCCACAGCCAGGAACACTCTATACAGCAAGGCTTTCATTTAGAATAGTAGGAGAGATAGAAGTTTCCAGAAAAATAAGTGAAAAACAAAACCAGCTATGTCCCTATCACACATGATGCCATCAGCCTGTGGGTTCCAAATCCACAGTCCAGCTACCCTCCTGCCTAAGTCAGCATGACTGCCTGCTACCTGCTCAATGCCAAGTCAACATGCCTTCACCTCAGATTGACAAGAGCTCAAACTGGCATTCTTCCCCTCAAATTCCAGCCACTATGCTCAAGTTTGTGCACAAAAGTGGGCATAATTATAACAGCAGAATGAAGCAACCCAAACAGTGATACTATTTATATGGAATATATAATGGATAAAAGGAGTGGGCCAAGGTGAGAACAGCTCCAACAAGCACATCAAAGAATAATACATATAGCATGATTCTGGTTAGTTAAAAAAAAAAAACAACAGAAAAAAATAAAACAAGATAAAATCAGAGAGGGAGAAAAAACACAAGAGTCTCTTAAACATAGGAAACAAACTGAGGGTTGCTGGAGGGGGAGGGGTGGGGTGATGGGGTAACTGGGTGATGGGCATTATAAAGGGGGGCAGTGATGGAATGAGCACTGAGTGTTATATGCAATTGATGAGTCACTGAACTTTACCTCTGAAACTAATTATACATTGTGTTAATTAACTGAATGCAAATTTTTAAAAAAGGAACACCCCCCCCAAAAGCTATTCTTGCAGCACCTGGGTGCAGGTGCATTTGCCTTCAGCTCAGGTCATGATCTCAGGGTCCTGGGTCCACATCAGGTTCTCTGCTCAGTGGGGAGTCTGCTTCTCCCTCTCACTCTCCCTCTGTGCTTTCTCTCTCACATAAAAACTTTTATATATAATATAAAAATTAAAAGGCTATTCTTTCCCCACTGACTGATGTTTATACCCTTGATGGAAATCAATTGACCATAGATGTATGGGCTTATTCCTGAACTCTCCATTATATATATATGTCTATATGATCTATATAGATAATATATATGTCTATATATCCAACTTGATCTATATGTCTAAACTTATGCCACTACTACACTGTCTTGATTACTGTAGCTTCATAGTAAGTTTTGAAATCAGAAAGTGTGATTCCTCCAATTTTGTTCCTTTTATCAACTTTGTCTTGATTATTCTGAGTTCCCTACATTTCTGTATGAATTTTCTGCAAAAAAAAAAAGCAATTTTAATTTTGATAGAAATTGCATTGAACCTGTAGATCAATTTGGGAAGTATAGCCATACTAATAACATCAGGTCTTCTGATTCATGAACATGGGATATCTTTCCATTAATTTGGTCTTATTCGATTTCTTTCAATAATATTTTGTCATTTTTGGTGTGCAAGTAAGTATTGCATTTCTTTTGCTAGATTTATTCCTAAGTATTCTTTTTGTTACTATTATACATGGAATTGTTTTCCTAATTTCATTTTCTGATTATTCTTTGCTGATATGCAGAAATTACAGCTTATTTGTATATATGAGTCTTGTGTCCTTCATCTTTGCTAAAGTCATTCATTGATCTTAATTGTGTGTGTGTGTGTGTGTGTGTGTGTGTGTGTGTGTGTGTGAATTCTTTGGCATTTTCCATACATGAGATCATGTCATTTATAAGTAGAGATAACTTTACATCTTCCTTTCCAATCTGGATGCTTTTGATTTCTTTATATGATCTAATTCTTCTGGCTAGAACCTCCAGTTGTTGGAAAAGAAGTGGTAAAAGTGGACATCCTTGTCTTATTCCTGATTTTAGAGTCCACACCGATTTTTAAAACTGATTCTATAGTTAAAAACATTCCTTTAAAGAAAATTCCTGGCCTCTGATAACTTATTTGATTAGTTATATCAAATATTTAAGGATAAAATAATACCAGTTCTACAGAAAATTTTCCAGAAAATAGAAGATTAGGGAACATTCTCAGTTCCTTTTCTGAGGCAAGAATTGCCCTAATACCAAAAGCAAATATATTATAAGAAAGGAAAACCACAGTCCAACATCCCAAGTCAAAAAAAGCAAAGCACTTTAACAAAATATTAGTGAGCTGAATCCACAATATCTGAAAAAGCTGATATATCTTGACTAAATATATTTTATCTCAAGAATGTAAGGTTGTTTTAACATTCAAGAATCAATGTATTTCACCAGCTTAATAGAGTAAAAAAAAAAACCCAACAACACATGATTACCTTAATAGAGATGAAACATGAGAGACTTTGGACTCAGAAACAAACTGAGGGTCGTGGATGGGAGGGGGTGGGGGATAGGTGAGCCTGATGATGGGTATCGAGGGCACATATTGCATGGTGCACTGACTGGAGCATAAACAATAAATCTTGGAACACTCAAAAAATAAAATAATGTAATAAAAATAGATGTAGAAAAAACATTTGAGAAAATGGAATACTCTTTCAAAATTAAAAAATAAAACAAATTCAGCACACTAGGAATAGAAGGGAACTTCCACACTTGAGAAGGGCATCTATGAAAAATCAACAGTTAATATGACACAATAAATAAGATTGGATGCTTATCCTTAATACTGGAAACAAGGCAAGATCCACTCTCATCATTTCTGTGGAACAATGTAATAGAGATCCTAACCAGTGCAAACAGACAGAAAAAAGAAATTAAAAGGCTTATATATTAGAAATAAAAAAATTAAAACTATTTCTTTTGCAGATAATATGACCATTTGCTTATGTAGACAATCTTAAGCGTTCAATAAAAAAAGCTACTGGAATTGATTAGTGAGATTAGCATAGTAAAAAGATTCAAGGTTCATATTTTAAAAACCTGTATACTAAAAGTAAATAGATGAAAATTCAAATATTACAGTATCATCTATAATAGCAAGAAAAGTATGAAATATTTTGGAGCAAATTTAATAAATATATGCTATTCCTGTACACTAAAAACTATAAAATATTGCTCAGAGAAATTAAAAAAGATCTAAACAAAAGGGAAGGGCATACTATATTCATGAATCAGAAGACTAGGTAGCGTTAAAAGAGTTGGTGCATTTGCTATCAGATTCCCAGATAGATATTTGGAGAAATTGATAAGTCCATTCTAAAATTCATATGGAAATTCAAAGGATCTGGAATAGCCACAGCAATTTTGAAAAACAAAACAAACTTGGATATATTACTGTACCAGATTACTTGGAAATTTTGCTATAATAGATTTCAAGGCCTATTATTAGATTACAATAATCAAGGGGCACCTGGGTGGCTTAGTGGGTTAAAGCCTCTGCCTTTAGCTCAGGTCATGATCTCAGAGTCCTAGGATGGAGGCCCACATTGGGCTCTCTGCTCACCAGGGAGCCTGCTTCCTCCTCCCTCTCTGCCTGCCTCTCTGCCTACTTGTGATCTCTCTCTGTCAAATAAATAAATAAAATCTTTTAAAAAAGATTACAATAATCAAGATAGTCTTACATTGTCATAATTATATGTATTCAGCTCAATGAAACAAAATAGAGTTCAGAAATAGACCCAAACATATATGGCCAATTGATTTTTGATGAATGTGCTAGGGTAATCTAATGGGGAGAGAATAATCTTCTCAACAGATGATACTGGAGCAATTGAATGTTCTTGGGCAAAAAATGAATCTCAATTTATATTATACACCACACAAAAGAGTTCACTCAAGATGGATCATAAACCTAAAGACGTGTAAGCTAAAGCTCTAAAGTTTTATGACAAAACACAGGAGAAAATCACTATGACCTTGGGTTTATTAGAAATTTAAATCTCTGATTAAAAAAACAGCACAAACCATAAAGTAAAAGTTGATAATGTGGACTTATTCCAACTTCAAAAAAATGCTTTGTTCTTCAAAATTTAATTATAAAAGTCATGCTATAGACAGGAAGAAAAAGATAAAGAACTTGTATCCAGAATTTATAGCAAACTCTTACAACTTCATTTCAATAGATTTTTCAGCATAGATTTTAAGACTGGAAAATAAACACATGGAAAGGTGCTCATGATCATTACTTATCAGGGAAATACAACTCAAACCATAACGGGATACTTGTACACATTGCTAGAATGGCTAAAATGATAAAGTCTGTTGATATCCAATGTTGACAAGAATGTGGAACAAGTGGAACTCTCATTTGCTGCTGGTGGGAATGTAAGATGGCACAGCTGCTTTGGAGGAACAGGTTGACAGTTACTTGTAAGCTAAACGTACACCCAACCTAGTCTAGCAATCCTACTCCAAGGTATTTATCCAAGGAAAACATGTTCATATGAAGAACTTACTTGGATGTTCATAACAGTTTTATTCGTAATGGCTGAATGAAAAGAATTCAGGTGTCCATCAACTGATAAATGGATAAACAAATTGTGGTATATCCATACAATGAAGTACTAGCCAGTAATACAAGGGACTTAACTATTCATTCTCACAACAATGTGGTTAAATCTCAAATGCATTCTGCTGAGTTAAGGAAGCCAGACACAAAAGAATACACTTTGTATTATTCCATTGGTAGGAAATGTCAGAAAAGTTGAAATTATAATGTCCAAAAGCTGATCAATGTTTATCAGAGACCGAAATTGGAGGTGGGTGTTGACTGTAAGAGATTATGAGAAAGTTTATTTGAGTGATGGATGCTACATGTTGATTATGGTGGTAGTTACATGAGACTGTATATATTTGCCAAGACCCATCAAATTATACACCTAAAATTGGTGAATCTTAGTATGTGTAAATCATATTTCAATAGAATAAATCATCTCTCTAGGAAATTCTGATATACAGGCAGGGTGGAGACCATTGACTCAAGCTCATGACCTTATTTTATTAATAATGGGGAAACATGAACACCTGGGAAGGGAAAGCATTCAAGAGACACCGAGTCAATGTCTATGCAGTAAGTGGGTGGGTGAGTAGGTGAATTAATTGATAAATAATATGACTGAGTGAGGTTATTAAAACCTAGATAAAACCCTAGGGTTATTAAAACCTAGATAAAACCCTAGAAATGATGTTGTCTTGCCCCCAGATCTTTCCCTCTACATTGGGATTAAGGAAAATTTGAGAATTGGCTTTTAAAGGAGACAGAGAATGTAGAGAGTTCAGGGAGCCTCAGAGAACCTATGAAGCTTGTCTACAAGGTGGGTGGAGGTCGGGAATGATGGGCTCAGGTATGGTCGGCTTGATTACACCTGACCTTCCCTACAGAACTTCAGGTCCCAAGACAAAATGCATTTGAGATGGGGTAGACGGATTAGGATTGGTATGTTGGAGTGGAGTCTGGCTACTGAGAATGGGGTCCAACGATCAGCAGTATTAGCATCACTTGAACACTTCTTAGAAATGTCAATATCAGGGCTGACCCTAGACCACTGAATTAGAGTCAAGAATCTAGAGTCTAGAGTCTTTAAAGTTCAAGAAATAGTCTAGTAGAGGACTTTGCAAAATTCTGGAGGCTAGGGGAGTGGACAGGGCCAGAGATCATTTTTCTCCAGAGACAGAAAACCATAAAGAGAAGAATGCAGGGCCGGGGGGAGGGGGGAGGATAGGTCACTTTCGTTTCCTGAGCTTTAGTGCCCTATAGAATCTATAGCATGAGCATGTGGAGAATTCCTGCTCGGCATACTTGTCATATAGAGGAAAGGAAAAGGCAGGTGTGAAATCACCATGGACGTTGTTGGCTGCTGGCACACCTGCCACACCACTCTGTCCCCCTCTGCCTGTGATGTGCAATATGCTGTGTTTCATTCCTGGCACACACTGACCTCCCCAGCTCCAAGCCCAGGCCCAGGCCCACAATTGGAACTCAGTAA
This sequence comes from Spilogale gracilis, assembly GCA_004023965.1. NCBI lineage: Eukaryota > Metazoa > Chordata > Mammalia > Carnivora > Mephitidae > Spilogale > Spilogale gracilis. The sequence continues at coordinate 207,301 of PITA01000506.1, forward strand.
ATTCTCATGGCCTGATGGCAGTTTTATAGCCATCTGGTCTCCCTTTCACATTGCTCTCCTTACTGATTCCCGAAGATGGTTAAGAACAAGCAAGAAGACCCATCCCAAGTATGCTAAGTGGAGGGGAAGAATGAAAAACAATGATAGTTTGTAGGAGGCTCCTCAGGAGTGCATGTTCCTGGGGCCTTACACTTTCTGGCATCAGGGGCCCCTGAACCTTCTGAGACTTCCAATAGCTGGTTCTTGGAACAGCTGACCATTTTAACAGGAGCCTATCCTACGTGTATATGATGATGATTCAAGAGACGGGAGGATCTTTTCAATTCCAGCTTCTTCTGAAGAGGAGGATTCAGGTGTAATGCAGGATTGCAGCAGCCCTGGGTTCTTGGAGCCTGAGTGCTGGCAGGCCCCTACCTGGCACTAGCAGTTGGCTCTCATTCCTGCTGAAGAATAGCTAGTTCAATAGCATACGGCCCACAACATGTTTAATCCTTGGCACCTATGGTTCTGCCACATGCCATGTGATTCCTCTGGCACACAGAGTCACTGCCTGCATTCATCTTCCTCCCCGATATACCAATGTTATCCCTTTGGAACATGTTGTTAATCCTTTCTGCCTATATTATCTCTCTTCTCATGCATTCCTACTTACACAGCATCAAGTTAACTTGCCTTGCATTCATTGAGAACCCCTGGCACTAACTGCTATTTCTGGAATGCCTGGGGACAGCACTAGCATGAGCTGGCACTCACTCTGGCACAGGGACGAATTCTCTGGTCATGGGCATGCTCACTCACTATGCACTGGGTAAGGGCTAAGGCATCTTTTCTGGTTCTCATTCCATGTGCGAACTAAGAGGCATTATCCCCGTGCCTTTTTCAAGATCCTGCAGGAGCAATTGGGGTTGATTTCATCTAACTATACTCTTCTTAGCAACAGTAATGTCTATATTACTCTCATGCATAACATTGTCAAAACAGAACTTTTGTTCCTGCTCCCCATCTCAGTACGTGGCATAGTTATCTACTCACTTACTTATTTAAGCCAAAAACTCTGGTACCAACCTTGATCCCTCCCTCTCCTTCATTCTCCACATCCAGTCCTGCTGGTGCCCCAATGACCTTCATGTTTCTAAATCCAGTGAGCACTTTTCTACACAAATCTGTATTAGCTTCCTGTGGCTGTTAAAATGACTACCAACTTGGTGGTATAAAACAATAGGAATTTATCCTCTCTCAGTTCTAGAGGCCAGAAGTCTGAAATCAATTCCACTGGGCCAAAATCAAGATGACACCAGGGCCACATTCCTCCAGAGACTCTAGGGGAGAACTGCCTCCCTGCCTCTTCCAGCTTCTGGTGGCTGCTGGCATTCTTTAACTTGTGGTCAACACCCCAACCTTAGTCTCCCTGGCTGCATTGCATCCTCTTCTGTCTGTGTCAGATCTCCCTCTGCCTCCTTCTCACAAGGATACACTCATTTAGTGCTCACCTAAATAATCTAGGATAATCACCTCATTTCAAGGGCCTTGATTCAGTCACATCCGCAAAACACACCTCCCCTCCTTTTTTCTGTATAAGGTGACAATCACAGGTTCGAGAGATTCAAGTGTGGATATATTTTGTGGTAGTAGGGGGACAAATTAACCTGCCACCCTATCTTCAGCGGTTAACCACTGTCTTTGAAACTCTTACTTCTCTTGACTTCCATGTACTTTCCTTTTTCATTGGCCACTCCTTTTCATATACCTTTTGTAAGACTCTATTAGCAAGATTTCTATCATCCACTCAGTTGCTGAAAACCCATGAGTCATTTTTGCTTTCACTTTCCCCTCATGCCCTTCCACAGCCAGCCCATGAGACAACCTCTAAACTGTAGCCCAGGTCTTCCATTCTCAATTCTCCCCAGCTCACTTCTATTTGCATGACCACTACCTTTGTGGTTCAAACCACTCTTCTCTCTCACCCCAAATAGATTCTGTGACCAAAGGACTGCATCGGAAGTTCCAGATGCATGTTGAACATCCTCTCGGCCTCTCTCTAATTCCAGCCACGATTGCAGTGAACATTTCCAGGAAGATTTCCACTGAGAGTGTCTTAGCTCAAATAAATGATGTGTGATTTCTTTGCTTATCATACTAGGGCTTCTCCGATGCCACAGTGTGGAACCCCAGCAGAGATCTTCACAGCACAGGGCATGTGCAACCTGGAAGCATGACAGAGGAAAATCAACACTGCTGGGCCAATAGGGAGATGGGAGTTGATGTAGAAATGTTTCTCTCTGTGGACCATGATGTGGAAAATTCTGAGAGGTATTTCATGTCCTCCTGAGAACGTTTCAAAGAGATTAGCTCTGGTTTTATATGATGGAAAACAATTCAGTAATGCATATTTCTATTGGCTTTTTCTGTTTTCCTCTTTACTCTCCCTGGTCCTTCATCCTTGGTACCTGGGATCACTTTCCAGATAAACTGCCTGCTCATGAGTCTTTATTTCAGGTCCTGCATTTGAGAGGAATCCATCCTAAACCAGTGAACTTTCCAAAATGCCATGAGTCCAAGGTCCTCCCTACCCCCCTTAAAACCTTCCAATAGCTCCTCAGTGGTCTTGTGCTAATGGCAAACAAAGCTCTTTCTGGACTGACAAGGGTCTGAAGAATATGGTTCCTTCATGACTCTCCAGTACCATTTTCCCCACCCACCTTTCCACTTCCTCACTGGGCCTCCTTTAAGTATCATTTCCTCTCTGAAATTTCTCTCTCCTCAGTACCTTTAGGAGGTTATCCTTCTTGGAGCTCTTTCTTCCCTGCTTTTCTTCTAGATGATTCTAGCTTATTCCTCACCTCTCAACTCAAGGATTATTTCTATTATTTTCTTATTTATGGATCAGGTAACATTCCCCATTATGCATTCTTCTAACATAATGATGAATAAGTTTCCTTCTCAGAAATGTTTATTTTGTTTGAAATTTTCCTTTTATTTGTGTTATTATATGACTAATGTCTGCCTCCCTTATTAGATGATAAGCCTCAGGAGGATAGAGATTGTTAATTTTTGCTCTTTAGTTATCCTCAAGGCCAAACCTAGTGCAAGGCATACCGCATAGACATTTAACATTTATTTAGAAAATGAATGAATGAATAAATTAGAGCACAATTATTCTACAGTATTCAAGGTATATATAGAAATATATATAGAATTTAGAAATGTGGTGTTTTTCTATATTCCTTTTTCTTTTTTAAATATTTTATTTATTTGACAGAGAGAAACACAGCCAGAGAGGGAACACAAGTAAGGGGAGTGAGAGAGGGAGAAGCAGGCTTCCCGCTGAGCAGGGAGCCCGATATGGGACTCGATCCCGTCTCCAGGATCATGACCTGAGCTGAAGGCAGTCTCTTTTTTTTTTTTTTTAAGATTTTATTATTTGACAGAGAGAAACACAGCCAGAGAGGGAACACAAGCAGGGGGAGTGAGAGGGAGAAGCAGGCTTCCCGCCGAGCAGGGAACCCAATGTGGGACTCGATCCAGGGTCTCCGGGATCATGACCTGAGCCGAAGGCAGTCGCTTAACCAACTGAGCCACCCAGGCGCCCCTCTATATTCCTTTTGAACAAATTAAACCTGGCTTCAGCACTCACCAACAAATAATCAGTAACTTTCAAGACTCCTCCCAAGCTTCAGTCTGAACAAATGCCTCAGGCTTACAGAGTCCTGGAATGGTAGAACAGGCTCTGTTGTTTACTAGGTGCAGTAAGTGACTCCTTCCCATTTCTTCTTGTGTAGGCTTGATTGAGTGTACAATCCATTCCAAGGTCCGTGGCTCTGACAGAGGCTCTACTTCTCCCTGCCAGCTGGCCACAGAGGGACCTTCACTTTGCCATTCAGTAACTAGTCCTCACAGCCCCCACATAGCCAGCCTGCTGGGAGTCCTACTTCCTGGAAATGGGCTCAGGTCCATATACCCTTCCTTCCCAAGAAGCCTGAAATGCTGTTCTCTTCAAAAGCTGCAGAGGCTCAAAAACACTTTGCTTGTTTTGCCCTTCTCAATTCCAACACACACTCCCTTTTCCTTCTCAAAGTATCTTGTGATCCCAGGAGTTATACTCAAAACCTGGAACCTCAAAGGAGCTTGCTTTCCTTTACTGGGGTGGCAGGGGTGGGGGTGGGGGGTTGGTGAGTGGTACAACAAGGCAGTGGTTAGTTTTTCCCCTTTTGTGGTGGCAGGGTAAGCTTCCCGCCTTCAACATCCTTATGTTCTCCTAAGGATGGAAAGAATAAAATTAAAGTACCTACAATATTGAATTCCTAATGACTTAATGTGTTACATTTGCATACAATTGTAGGTGATTCACAGGTATCTTCAAGCCCCGATGTGCATCCTGACTGCTGGAGTTGGTGCCTTCCAAGAGGTGTTGCTGTCCACGGTGCTGAAGCATCATTGGGCTCAAAGGTGAGATGGTTTCTCCTGTTGTTTCACTTCTATGCAACCTTTCCCAGGACTTACACCTTTTATTATTTACTTTTTTTAGTGAAAGATTTTTGAAAACCTGTTGCAGCAGAAATAGAATCAGGTCTGTCACTTCCCAATGTATGTAGATGATTCTTGTACTTGGGGCAATTCTATTTAAAATTTTCCTCCTGGGAAGTTAGGGGAGGGTTGAGGCCCCTGCATCATATGTACCCTGTTTATGAGTGTCACTGTGTTTGAGAGAGATGCTGAGTTTTGGGCGGGATAGGGAGTGTGCACTTGGCCAATATGAAACCTGGTTGATCTCATTCATTTTCTTTAGCTAGATGCAAGTAAAAACTCTCCACTTGGCTGTCTGTGCTAGAGGCCTCTGAGTCATCACCTCCTCCATCTGTCCCACCCCCACAGCCTGCGAGTCAGCTAGTTCAGAAGTGTGTTCATTCACTCTCGCCCATCTGACCATTGTGGCTTTGAACAGACCCTCAGCTCTAAATCACAGCCACAGCTTCTGGGTCTCCGGCCTCCACATGAACACCTGCTAATCGAGCGTCCACACAAGTCAGGAGGTTCCCCACTTCAGCACTAACTTAAGTGTCAAACCCAACTCCTTGCCAGCCACCATGCTTGGTCCTTCCTCTATGTGTTTGTATATGCTGTACCTCCTGCCTTCACTACCTTCACTCCTCTGTTTAGCAAATTCCTCATTCTTCTACACCCGGCAGAAAGAGCCCTTTTCCCCGGAGCCTTTACTGACCTGTGCATACCTGGGCCGCACACAGGTCCACATTCTCACTGTCCGCAGCATGCCCCCTCCCCACCAGCTTCTCTGCCCTCCTCCCTCAGTTCTGGGGCAGGATTATGACAGTGTCATCTTTCCACCCTCTTCATACTAGGCCAAACAAATGATGGGTGCTCAACAAAAATTTGCTGGAAGAATAGTTGGCTAGTAGATTTTGTCTGTCTTATCAACTGAATCTCCCTCAGAGATCAACCTCTTCCATCTATATCTAGCAACCACACTGGAAACTCCTCCTAGCCTCACTCCCTCTCGCATTAATTCATTTAACTCATTTCTTCAAGAGCACATTGCAACTGGCAACTCACCTTTCATCCCTTGTCTTTCAGAAGCCTGAAGCTTGTGTCTGCATCACCTCCAAACTCACTTTGGTTTCTGTCTCTGAGTAAAAGCATTCCAGTCCTTATTGCTTTCTCATAGATGTCTGCATTTAAGAATGCTGCTTTGTTTTAATATAGGAGCCTGTGGCCAGAGAGGGTGAGATGCCCATTCAGTTCATAAGGCCAGGAAGCTGAAAATAGTCTTTCTGTACTCTGTTCCTCCATCTCTCTTTCTCCTAGCAACCAGGAGCTAAGATCTCCCCAGCATGTGCCCAACACTCAGCCTGCCTAAAATGCTCCATGAAACAAGCTCAGAATGAGAAAATCAAGCAAATATTTACCTAATGCTTAGAGGAGAAGGAATTCTCCCCCAGTTGAAAATGAGTCCTGATATATTCCTGCAGCTATACCTCATTCACTGGGGCCATAAAACTCTGAGCCTGAAAGTGCTTTTGCCCTGGGGCAGTGGAAGGATGAGAATGTCCAGGAGCCATTGCTGAAGGGTGGGAGGCAGGCATATAGTGGGGGCTCAGAATTCTCGAGGCTCCTATCGTATGTATGTATGGGATGATAGTATTCCAAGTGTTATGAATTTGTGGTTTGAGATGGGGACCCTTGATGAGTGTAGGGGCCAGTTGTGAATATAATGGAGGAGAAGAAAATGTTATAGGAGTGGGGTGCATAACTCCAGACGTGAGAAAAGTGGTCTTCCAATGGAAAGATAGTGAGATGGGTCAAAGAGGCCAGGGTGCATATAGGAGAACAGGTCCTAGATGATGGGTAAGAGTTTTAGGTGTGGATGAAGGGGAGCATTCCAGATTCTCTATCAGGAATACAGTTCTAACTGTAAGGAATATAGTTCTAGATGTGGATAACTTCGGAGAGGACAGAATTCTAGGTGTGACGGATGGGAGTACGAGGGCATTATGCCTGTGTTTGAGTGTCTGTGTGTGTGTGTGTGTGTGTGTGTGTGTGTGTGTGTAGGGGGTGTATATGTGTGTGCTTGAGGCTCACAGACCAGGAAGCAGCCAGTCAGCGTATGAAATGTTGAAGCAGGTGAAAACTAATATGCGAAGGGTTTAAGACAGAGCAGAAGGTAGAGCTCTTGGCAGAAGTCTGCTGCCCTGAGAGTTTGACATCATTGGGAGCAGCTCCCTGCCCACATTGTTCTCAGAGCCCTGTCTCTGGCTTTGTATACAGAGGGCCCCTTCAAGCTCTAGCAGCTGGGCATCAAGCATCTCTCCACTCATACCATGTGTCCCCACTCTTGCTACTTGCTGTGTTGAGATGAAGAGTAAATCCTTTCCAGTATGTGTTCCAGAAACCCAAGTAAATGAGGTGACCCCAGGAACTAAGGAAGGGGAACTAAGGGGAGCCTGGGAGGAGCAGCAAGTGCCCCAGGAACATTGCTGATGGGGATGGAGAAGACAGGGACCCTTGGGTCTGGGGCTCAAAGATGGCCCCCTCGAAATGGACTTTCAAGGACCAGAAAGATCTGGGTTTGGGGGGGATGTATTATAGCAAAGCAGTGAGAATGAGGTTGAGAGGGAGACTGGGGGAGGGGGTGGGGTGGGCAGTGGAGAGGTCAAATCAGCCGCAGCAGATGGCCTGGAGGATCCTGAGGGGATTTCCAGCTCACATGTCTGAAGGAGCCAGGGAGGTGATGTGAATGAGTGAAGCAAACCAGGTACAAGGTGAAATTAAGAAACGTGGGGATGGAGAGAGGGCCCCAAATAGCTAAGGACCTTCAAGAGAAAAAATAAAATGAAACACTGGGCAGGTCTAATGAAATCTGGCCCATGGGCCACCAGTTTGAGACCCAAGAGAGTAGCCAGTGCTTTGGCTGACGAAGGGTGTATGTGAAGGTCTCGAATGCCCAGCCCAGCTAAAGAACATTCTGCAATAAGGCCTAACGGCTAAGGACCACGGGGCAACGGTGCTTTCTCACTAGGAGTTAAGAGTTTATTGTAGACTCGGCACAGTTGGCCTTGGAGCCATATTTTGCTTGCTAGATGACCTCATTCCCTCTCCATCAAGGCTTTCCAACCTTGAGGACCCCTCTGCAAAGTCCCCTTCCCCAATGCCTCCCTGGCCGGTCTTGCTTTGTGTACAGAACATCATCTCCTAGCCGATTACAACACTCCAGCATACATTTCAGAGCCGACTCAGGCCTGCCTGCTTCCTTCGGGCCTGGTCCTTTGGGGTGTGACCCCCCTCCTTCCACCTCCCAGAATCACCTAATCCCTTTTCATCCCCCTCTGGCTAGGAGGGAGGCAAAGGAGGGCTCCAAGCATCCCAGCTCCATTGTCTATGCTCCTTGAAACGTTTAAAGGGATTAGGGGCTGGGGGCTGGGCCCGGGTTGCCTTCAGGGATGTGTGTTCAGTGGGGGAGAAGATGAGATTCCACTTCCTTCCATCCCACCCGTCCAGAAGGGCTGGTGAGTGCAAGATAGATGGCGTGGATGAGGGGGCATCCAATTAATTCCAATTTAAACCCAATTTGGTCTCCTTTATAATTAGAACAGCAGGCGTATTTTAATAGTGGATTATCTCTCCCGGGCAGTCGTTTGTCACTGCCCTTTCTCTGCACTGGGTCTTCGGGACCACCCCACTCAGGCAAGGGAGATGAAGCTGGGGGAGCCGGGTGTGGCGTGGGTGGGGAGATTGCTGGGCATGGGTGCACAGAGGAGAGGTGACCACAGAGGCTCAAGCCCCATTTAGTCCATGTCTTGCCTAAGAAAGTCCTGCTCTGTGCCTCAGTTTCCCTGGCCATAAAGAGGGGAGGGGCATGAAGATTCTTTCCTCTGACAGGGGAGTCAGAGAGATGGGCACTGCTGTGTGACATTGGGTGAGCCATTGACCTTTCTGTGTTTTGGTTTTCTTACCTGGCAAATGCGGACAGTGATGACAATATTCGTGACAGTATATATCCTTTACAGTAATGTCTTAAAATGGCCCCACAGCCACGTGTTTTCAAGCGAGCCCTCACAGAGAAGACCTCCACCATTGTCGCTTTCCACCCTATTCCCTGCAGAGGCCCTTTAGGGACACACTAGGAGAAAACCACGGTCACACACAGGCAGCCATAGGACACAGGGAGTCCTAGCGTGGCTCTGCAGGCGCTCAGGAGGTTCAGGGAGGACCTCAGATATGATCCTGAAGATTCCAAAGCCCACCTGGGCAAAACAAAGGCTGCTGTTCACTTGGCTCAACCTTGTGAGCCCTCTGCTGTCTGGCAAGTGCCTGACCATGTCTGTTGGGGCCCTGCCCACCCCTGGTCTTCATCATGACGCTTGCCGGCAGGTAGGGATACTGAGGCTCAGAGAAGAAAAAGTGGTGTTTGGGGGCCAGTTGTTCATGAGGCACAGAAAGTTTGCCCATCCCCCGCCCTGAGTCTAGCCTGGCCTGGTGCCCAATTCCCGCTTGGCAGACAAGGTACCCCAGGTACCCTGCTCCAGATCTGGACCAATGGATGGCTTCTGGCATTTTCCCTGGGGCGGGGGCTCTGTCTGCGGGGGTCAGAGCCTACTCCCTGCAACGCAGAGCCCCTGGCCCACAGACCTAGCCTGCCGCCCTCTCCCTCCCTGCCCCTCAGCCCCAGAACCTCAGCCACTGCCTGTGGCCTCACAAATCCTCCCGGGCATCTGGGTAATTACGAGATTCTTCATTTACTGATGACACTTTTCATTACCCAGAATGAACGCAGCCTTGTTCCCTCCCCACTGCCCAGGCAGGGCTGTTCCTCATGTCGGGTGGCGAGGGGATTGATGGGCCACGTTGGGACTGCTGTGTCCCTCCCCTGGGCCCCGAGACAGCTGTCCCCACCACCAGACGCTTCATCCTGTGGTACAGGTTCTGTCCTCCTCTGTGGGCAGGGCTCTGTGCTTGGCACCCCCACATCGAACCCACACAGCCATCCCCTGGCCCACCAGGACTCCCCTACTCTTTGCCAGAAAGAAATGAAGGCTCAAAGAAGGTAACCCACTTTCCTGGGGTCACAACGTAGCTGGGCAAAAAAAAATCCCAACTCCTCACCACCCACCCTTTTCCCCCATAAAAGCCCCATTCTTGAATCAAAAACTTTGAGAACCTCAGGTTTTATAACCAAATGCAAACGGAAAGCCAAAATACCGGATTCTTGCTCTCTGAACCTGTCATGGGGTCATTCCTGAGAGGCCAAGTCACGCCAGCAGGGGATTGAGACAGAGAGGGGACGGGTGGGGATGTGGCTCACCGGGACTCCTAAGCTACAGAGCTCTGTATAGATACTCCCCAAGGTCTGGCTCAGATAGGCATTGGCTTCTCTTTCTAGCCCATCAGCTACATTTTGGTGCCTGGAAATATTTGGAATAGCTGAAAAAGAGGCAGGAATAGATGGCCCTTGAGCTCTTCCCCGCCCTGCGCAGGCTCTCTGTTGCTGGAAGGCACTGTAACCTGCGTGGGGATGTTCCTTAGAGTTCATGTGAGTGTCTCTGCACTGGGCAGGGGTCAGGGCTAAACCATAGGAAAGTCTCTGCACTGGGCAAGGGTCAGGGCTAAACCATAGGAAAGTCCTAAAGTTGGGGGAGAGGGTCGCTGGAGAGGGAGGCAAGGCTTTACCTGCCATAGCCTCTAAAGGTTGGAAAAATGAAGCTCTTACCAGAAAAGGTTTTTTCTGTCCTGCAGGAATTGCAAAACAGTAGGATAGCTTATTTATATATACGAATATATGCTGATATGTGTGTGTATGTGTGTGTGTGTGTGCGCGCGCGCGTGCGCATATATAAGCTTTGTGATATTTGTGCGAACTTAACACACAGCATGGAAGCTTGAAGCTGACAAGTGAAATTTAGTTAGCAGGGCGCCCCTTATTCCCAATTTATGACTTCACCAGGGACTCGTGCAGGCTGCAGAGCTAGGGAGCTGGTCGTGGGGAGAGAGCTGGCGACCCAGGCACCAGTTGAATTATGAGTCACAATCTAGAAACCATTACGTGCTGTGGATTGCAATGATATTTATTGCAATCTGACCACTCTCATTTCAAAACTTGGTTTCGCACATGGCGGGGAGAAAAGGATCTAAAAAATCGGTTTCAGAGCAGCTGCCCTTGGCTGCAGGGGGTCAGACCGTGGCCTGCAGACCTGTGGAGAGATTGACCCTCCCCAGTTCCCCCCTTCACATACACCTGCGCCCCCAACAGTGGGACCTGAAGAAGCTCAGTGCATTTTGTTGGGTGAAAACTTTATTTATTTGTCATATAATGTAAAGAAGGATGAAATGAATCTCCCATTTACTGACCTCCTCCTATGTACCAGGCACCATGTGAACGTACATTCTACGTAACAAGCTTGAGAATGAAACATTTTCACTCCCCCATTGACAGCTGGGGAAGGCGAGGCCCAGAGAGAGGTACTGGTTTATTCCTAGAGATAGCACAGGGTAACAGCATTGTGCATGTGGGAGTGGTGACATGTGTGACACTGGGCAAGGAACTCAATCTTGCTAAGTCTCCGTTTCCTCAACTGAAAAATAATAGAAATTACATGAGACAATGTGTGAGATGAGCATTTAGGAAGATCCCACACACAGTAACTAGTTACTAGGATTATTATGATTGGTAAAACTAACCGTAGATTTGTAACCAGGTATGTAGGGCCTCAAAACCTCAGAACTTTCCATGCCATCGCGTGCCTGTTGAGTGGAGTGGATTACTCAGGCCCCAGAGCCAGGAAGAGCATTACCAGGGAGCCTAGCCTTGTGCTTTCAGCCTCTCTCCCCTTGGGGGTCATTGCCCAGGCCTTTCCTTTACCTGCCTGCTTGCTGGCTTCACTTGTGTGTGTGTGTGTGGGGGGGCTTCTCACCTTGTCCCTACACAGGTTTCACAAAGCCCAGTGAGCCCTGAGGTTTGCAGAACACGGTGAGCTCAGACCACTCTGCCATCAAGTAATTGGGAGAACCGTAGGTCAGTCACGGCTGCACACGTTCCTCCTGTGCAGACCTTCTCAGAGCCTTTTTACACCATGAGGCTTGTTATGGCTCTGTGAGACAGTATATGGTTTGAAGTGTTTCCTAATCTATTGACCAGAGGAGTCTGGGGAGGGAGGAACCCCTAAAACACAATCATGTTAGTGATGCTCTGGTGGAAGGGCTATTTCCAGGACATCGGGATGCAATCCCCACTTTCTGCATCACTTCATTATAACTTTGGAAACCCCGCTTGGCCTCTAGGTGACTTGAAGGGCATCCCTGGATGTATTTGGGTCATCTGGAGCCCAGGACAGAAGGTGGAAAGCAGAAAAGAGGATCAGAGCCACGCCAGGGTTAGCCAAGCAAAGACCACTGTGTGCCCTAGGCAAGCAGCTTCCCTTGCTAGGCCTTAGTTTCCCCACCTGTTAGATTGGATGAGCTCGAAGGGTCATTCAGGTCAGGCTTAGTGAGCTCAGGTGTCTGCAGGGCAGGAATCCCGACTCCTTTTCGCCTGTCTGCTCCAGCCTCCTCCGGCCCCACCCGCTGCTCTGTCCCAGCCTCCACCCCAGGGAGAATGACAAAGGAGCCAACAGACCGACCAGGCTTAATGTAGCTGGAGCAAATTAATAATTGATGCAAGAAGAGACAAGATCTGCCTCAGAGGGATGTGAAGCAAGGGAGGGGGCTGGGGCACACGAAGGAGAGTTATGCTTGGGCCCTGGCTGGGCGCAGGGTGGGCTCTCTTGGCAACAAGACATTGCCCAGGCGCTCGGGGGGTTGCTGCCCTGGGGCCCCGTCAGGCTCTGCCCAGTGAGACCTCAGGCTGCGGCCCTGGGGACACTGGCTTGGCCATTGGCAAGGATAGGGTGTTGGGGGTTGTTTCTGCTTCAGGACCCCAGGGCCTGACCTAGTTGGAGCCTGGCCCTGCCCCATGGGTTCTTCGATTTGGACAGCCCTGGCGTTATGTCACCACAACATGGGGCAGCGGAAAGCAGGTGGGCTTAGGGGACCCTGGGGTGGATCTGGTCGGGGACCACCAGGCCACCCCCAGATGGCTGTCCATGCCCTCCGGCCTGAGGAATCTGCATATCCTGGCTCATCTGTGACCTTGAAGCAGGACCCAGGCCCACCCGTTGTCTCTCGGGGCCTCTGCAATGTTGGGCAGCGGGGGGCGGGGTGGGGGAAGTGATTGCCAGCCTCTTCAGTCTTGCTCACATCCCACTGCTCGGCCCAAGGGCCAGCCTGGCACAGAAGGCGCTCTAGGCACAGAGGCGGGGGGCAGTGGAGCCTGGTCTTACCCTGAAGGTTACTCCCAGTCAACAAGCAAACCAATCTGTCTGTCTCCAGAAGGCCAGGTGTGTGCCAGGAGCTGGCAAGCCCTCGCACGGCCAACACCCTTGCTCCCAGGATTCTAGGAGTGAAGGGGCTGTCAGAATGCATCAGCTCCATCCGCAGGACTGTCACCACCAGACACATCAACATCAGGAGAAGTGCTTGCATTTATTCCCTGCGTTGTGTCCTATACTCTTGTGAACCCATGCAACCGGCCTGTGCGGCAGGCAGAGCCTCTCCTGGCTGGGCCCACCTTCCCCTGAGCCCCTGCTGGCTCGGGGAGGGGGGGTGGCAGGACAGTCCTTATGTTGAGTCTGCTTGATGGTCAGACTTGCCTGGCTGCTGGGGTGAGGAGGGGGGAAGGAGTCTGCCAAGTCGAGGGGAGAGGGGAGGAGGCAGCCCTGTTCTCCATGGCCAGGGAGGTGATGCTGATCACAGCCATCCTTACTTGGTGCTGACGAGGTGCCAGAGAATCTGGATCATCTCATCTAAGCCTCACAAGCACCTCAAAAGTTGAACACTCTCGGTCCCATCTTAGACGAGGCCATGGAGACCTGCCTGTCCCGGTTGGCAGGGCCGGTATGGGAAGGGCCTCGATCTGGCCTGTTGGAATCCATGTCTAATTCTAGAGTCTATCCTCTTGTCTACTCTTTCACGTTCTCATTTGGCATTCATTAAATAAACATTTTAAAATATATTTTCTACATGTACTCAAGTCTGACTGTGCATTAGAATCCGGGGGGCTGTTGGAAGCCTGATGCCCCGGCATTTGAGGAGAAGGAAACCACATGTGCAAAGGCCCAGAGGGGAGAGGAAGCCCCACCCACTCCGAGACAGGAAGATGCCGTGTATATGGGAGCCCTGAGTGAGACGGCTTCCTAGCAAGGTGGAGGCTACAGAGACTTCCAAGCCACAGCAAGGAGCTTGAACTTCACCCTTGGTCAATGGATGGCATCAAAAGGTTTAAATAAGGTTGTATAACCGGGCCAGTGTTCTGAAAGGATCTCTTTAGCTCTGGAGCACCACATGGGTTGCAAAGGGGTGGGATCAGGGGTGAGGCTGAAGCTAGCCAGCATCCCTGCCCATGGAGGAGACAAGAACCTGCCCCAGGGTGTGGCCGTGGCGGTGACAACTGAGGACAGACATTCAACAGGTGACATATTCTCTTCATGCTTGCTTGTTGGGGAGCAGATGGGAAAGTCAAGGTTGGCCCCTAGGATTCGCTTTGGGGAACGGATGAATGGGGCATGAAGCCAGCAGGTTCCAGACAGGGAGATGCTTGGCCACTTTGGGGCGGGTTGGGTTTGAGGTTCCCGAGGGAACTCCAGGTAGAGGCGTCTGCCCATCACCAAATATCCAGGGTCTAAAGCTGAAGAGAGAGGTCTGAGCTGCAGCTAGAAGCTTCAAGGCATGAGCAGGATGGATGGGAACGCCCTGGGGGTAGAAACCTTGCCAAGATGAGGGCAAGAGAGAGTGAGAAGAGGAGAGAGCGCGGCCAGAATCCCGAGAACAAGCAACAGATGGGGTGAGGAGAACGAGAGGGAGTCTGAAAAGTCTTGGCCGTCCATGTAGCTGAACAAGAAATCCTGCGGTCTGGGGCCCAAGCTGTGACCATGGCATCCCTCATACAGGGTGGCTCTTGGGACTGTCCCAATGGGAGCCGGTCCCTGGGTCTTTGCCGCCACCCTCCCAGATGGAACCTCAGGTCCCCTGGTGCCAGGGGCTCCCACTGAGCCTTCTCACTGGCCCTGTGAGGATGCAGGTGGAATTGAGCCCAGAGGAAGGGGAGGGGCCAGGAAAGATGTCGTCCAGCGGAGGGGACAGACTGAAGAAGGGTCCAGGGCCGAGGGCTGCTTGGGGCTCCGTGATGCCACCATCACCCTGGATTTGGATGTTAGGATTCTTTGGTCGCAGCCAGAGAGCAGGGCTGGTGGCCTCAGCTCACGACTGGTTCCCACGAGCCCTGAGGCTGCCCCCACCCCCGCAGTTGTGCAGAGGACAGTTGTGGCGGGCTGTGGGGGGGGGGGCACAGCAGAGCCGTCTCACCAGCTTCCCTGGGGTCCCCACTCATGCAGTTGGCTCCCTGCATCTCCTAAATGGGGTCTGCCTTGCCACTGCGCAGCCCCATCCCCCATCCCAGCCCCCTTGGGCCTCAGGAAAAGATCCCAGGTGCATCCCCCACCATCTCTGAGGGACCCCAAGTTGCCTACGGCAACCCCCTGCTTCGTGATGGCTCTCCTTCCCTTCCTGCCTCCCTCCATCCTCCTCACAGTGCTTCTGTGATCAACTCCCCCGGCGCCCCCCGAAAAATCCTTTGCCCTCATACCCTTGTCCCAGACTCAGCTCTGGGAGGATCCTGCAGGAGGCCAGGGCGGGGGAGTGGTTAGGACAGGACTTGGTTCCCCCTCGGGGCCACTGAGACCTTTCCCCTCGCCCCTGCCTGCCAAGAGCTCTGTGCCTATTGCCTGTGGCAGACCCCCCTCACCCCACTGTGCTTCCCTTCCTGCCCCTTGAATGGGCTCAGTGAAGAGTGGGAACCACGGCAACGGTGGGAACACGGGGCCGTGGCGAGGCTGCCCCTGGCTGAGCGATTGCCTGGGCGGCCGGGGCTGGGCTGAGCCGGGCCGAATGGGGTCGGCCGTGGCAGCTCATGCCGGCTGAGGGCAGAGGCCCTGCGTGGGGCTGGAGGAGGAGCGGCAATTAGCTGCTGCGGTGACAGCCGAGGCAGGGCGGCTAAATGGGCCCATTAGAGGGCATTAGTGAAGTGACTGGACAGGCCCGAGCCGGGACGCGTGCCCTTCCCTCGCTGCCTTGCTACGACAGGGGCTGGGGCTGGGGAGCTTTACCTGAGGCCTATCAGCGTCTGTGTCCCCAAGTGAGAGCTGCTTTGAGAAGGGGGGGGTGCCCCATCCCACAGCCACAGCCCCTGGAGGCGGAGGGCCCATCTGTGGTCATTTGGAGATCGCTTGCCTAGTGACGCCCGGCCAGATAATGGCTTTAATGGGGCCTCGCAGGCAGAGCACTTAACACACTTCCCCACTTCCCAGAGCTGGGTCCCAGACATCAGCTCATTAGCTCAAACCTCTGAGGCCCATTTCACAGATGGGGGAGGGGGAGGAACCCATGAAGTGACATGTTAAAGGTTAACCACACGGTTCTTTGTCCCAAAGCAGCCTATCGAGTCTGGCCCCAGAGACTCTCACGCCCCCTGAGACCTGTGGGACTGGATTTCACTCCCGTGTGGCTCCAGGGGCTCGAGTGAGGCTGGCATGGGGCAGGTGCTTCTGAAAATGGTTCCTGAGGAAGGTGAGGACCCGGCAGCTGCTGCAGCCCCCAGCCCCGGCTTCCCCTTGTCCTGGCTGCGTAGCGTGGCATCATGGGGTCCAGCAGACGAGGGCTGCAATCCTGGCTGGATCGCTATCTTGCAGGGTCCTTTGGCCAATCACTTCATCTCCCAGAGCCTCTACATCCCCACCTGTGGAACGGGGCTAATAATAGGACCTGCTCCCAGGGTACTGAGGGTTAAATGGGCCACTGTGCGCAGAGAGCCAGGGGGCCCCATAGCATGTGATTGTGCCGGAAATGGTGTGAGTGTCCCCTTTGCTTTCATCACTACCCACTTATACAGTGGGTGACAGTGAGAGTGCTTGCCTAGACGACAGCAGCCGTGACTACTGGAAGGTGACCTAGGGCTGGAGTTTCAGAAGCAGCAACAAAAGAGGAGGGAAAACTTGGAGGAAAAGCCCAGGCCAGCTCCACAGCAAACTTTCCAGTCTGGTCCCCAGACATGTGGGGCTGGGGCTCCCTAACCTCAGAGGACATTGCAGCTCTAAAAGTCTCCCAATGACAAGGGTGGGGTGGCCCTGCTGGAGAGGCGGCCAACGGGTGGGGACAGTCGGGAGGAGCAGGTCTGCACGAGGGCAGCCTGAGCCAGGGCTGACAGCCATCCGTGGCTCTGAGAACATCCCCGCTGACACTGTGTGCCTAGCCCACCCATCACAAGGTGGAGCCGGGGAGGTCTGGGGACAAGGGGCACCAGATGTCCTCAGCTGCCCCTGCTAGAAGGGGACTGATTGGCTGGGGAGATGGGAGGGGGTGAAGGGTGTGCAGGCTTTGCAGCAGAGGGTGGGGCTTACAGCTAAAGTGCCTCTCCCTCTGGGGTCCCTGGCCCCCACCCCGACGCTGTCACCTTGCACAACTCTGAAAGAGCCACTCATGTTAGGAATGGAGAGTGGACCTGCCAACCCTCCACTAATCTCCTCCTGTTTTCTTCCTCTGCACCCGTTATTAAATTTCAGCTGTGTCTGGGCAAATAGAGACCAGGTCCTTTCTCCAGTGCCCAGAAGGGGAAACTGAGGCAGGGGAATGCTGGAGACTTGCATTTAACTGAGAGTTGCCGCAGTTCTCGGGGGATCTGAGAAAGGAGAGTACACAGATGACCCAAGCGTACCCTTGAAAATGGAATGGAAGTGCCCCCGGGCCCCACCCTGTCACAAACCCACTCTCCTTTCTAGCACCAGTACTCATGCGGCCCTTCCAGCAGCCCCGCGGAGAAGGCAACAGGGAGAAGTAATGGCCCTTTCCACAGGTGAGGAAATTGAGGCCCCCTGCGGAGCCATGCTGCGTCAAATGCTCTTATTGAACACTGTTTATTTTTAATGAAAATCATGAACAGAAAACCACAAAGATAATATCTCAAATACTATCTAAGAGGGAGTTGTTTTGTTCCTGGTATTTGACCAACCTCCAAGGTTGCGGGGTTTTAAGAATCTGTCAGCGTGGGGTCAAGTCCCGGGGGCGCCTCTGGCAACCTCAGGCGACCTCAGGTGACCTCAGGCGACCTCAGGCAGGTTTTGGAGCAAACAGTGGGGTTGAGCCACCCCTGCTGGCTTGGCTGCTGGTGACTCCAGCCTGCCTTCCTGCTCTCTAATCCCCAAGACCAAAGCATAGGCTCTAGATGTCTGCAGTCACTGGGTGGCTCTGCCTCCTTCCCCCACTGGAGCCCTTTCAGCTGGCCTGCTTGGGGGGTGGGAGGCAGTGTCTTCTCTCCTGCAGGTTATACGTGCCCAAGCCTAGGAGCCCCGTGTGCAACAGCCCCATGTGAGAATTAGCCTGGGCTTGTCCAGAGCGCCCCACACCTGGCACCGGGCAGGCCACCATTCCCACCTGGCTTTGATGTGATTTGAACAAAGGAGTCTACGCTGTCAGAGGCAAACTCCACCCACCCTGCGCCTCTCCTCTGCTTCCTAATCCCATGACCCGGCTTTCATAATAGCTCCATGTCCCTATCCCGGAAACGGAGAAGGCTACCATAGTGCTGGCTCCTAGGGCCGCCGTGAGGATTGGAGGGAGTGCAGGGAAAGCACTTGGCCGGCGCCAGCCCTAGGGGAGCTTTGGGAGAAGGGCAGCCCTGAGTTCTTTGTGCTGCGCTGAGGCATGGGGTGCAGGGGGGTGGGCAGCGGAGTGAGCAGGACACACAGTGCCCACTGTCCAGGAGCGCAGAGCCCGTCTTCCCATCACTCAGGTCAGGTCAGCTCAGGTGTGGTCTCCCTCGGAAGACTTCAGCCCAGCCCAGCCTCGCCTGGAGTTTAGGTCAGGACCTGGTTCCCATTCCCCCTGCCTTGCTGCTCCAAGTCTGTCTGCTCCTCCAGGGGCCGAGGCCCATTAGCCAGGGACCAGGTATGGATTGATAGGGTCCCTCGCACACAGCACAGAGCAGAAGCTGAAGAAGTATGTAGAACGAATAAACATGGACCTTCTGTCTTCCTCCAGGACCCACCTGTTGCTGCTTTGTGAATGTGGGCCCAGTGCTGCATGTTTCTGTTCATGACCTCTCTTAATCTTCATGAGAACTGGGAGGGAGCTGTTGTCTGCATTTTACAGATGAGAAAGCTCTGAGACGCTTGCCCTATCAAGCAGGCTCTACCTAGAAGAGACGGGCCTTGAAATATTCAGGACAGAAGGATTAAGTGCCTGGGAATTGCTTTCCCAGGTGGGGAAGGAGCTTCAAGGTGGGGCTTGGGTGACGGCATCTGGCATTCGAGATGACAAAAGGCTGCTGCCACCCAAGGCTGGAAACCAGGGGGGAGTTGCGGCCTCGCGGGCATGTCCTGTGGTAGCCAGATTCCCAAAGGAGACGCCACCCAAGGCAGAGAAGGAGGGGAGAAATAGGGCCGGAGCCGGGTCAGGAGCACCAAGCCCAGAGCACTTCCCCAGGCCCACAGGCAGAAGTGGTCCTGAGGCTCTGTTCTAAGCCTGCAGTAATCCCAGCTGGGCTCCCCATCCCCTGGCCCCAGGACACCTCTGTGCTCCTCGTCTCGCCTCTGTCCTTCCTGCTGGCCTCAGCCCCTCTACCCCCCAGTCCCAGCAGGGCGGCCTCCATCCTGGATGGGCCCACCTTCTGTCCCGGCTGCGTCCACTGGGGGCCCCTGCACACAGTGGGTGCCACAGGGCCCCGTGCCGGCCCCGAAGACTCATCTCCACCCCTCCCATCCACAGCACTTCACGGTGTCCTACTGTCCCTGGCATGTGAGCCTCGCAGTAGCTGCCCCTGGCCCGCCTTCTCCCGGACCCAGGAGTCCTCTCGAGGCATGGCTCCCACGAGCCACCCCACATGTTCTAGCTTGCCCCCATGGCAGTGCATCTCCCTTGACCCCCCCACGCCCACCCCCTTCAGCCTTCAGAATAGCAGGCAAGTCACACAGCTGTCTCCAACCTCTGTCCTCACTGCCCCCTCCCACCCTGCCACCCCCAGTGCAGGGGAAGCTCAGCTCTCATCGAAGTCTCCTGTGACATCCAGCCAGCCGTCCCATGGTTGTCCTCCTCTTCCTTAGTGTCCAGCAGCATCTGGCCCAGATGTGCGTGCCAGGAGCACAGCTGTCTCCAGGTACATCTCCAGCATACAGTAAGCGCTCACTGCAGACCTGTTGTGCGAACACAGGATCCCAGTGTACTGGTGAGAAAGCCGAGTCCCAAGAGAGGCCTACAGTTTGGTATGGTCCCATGGCTGGGGGCAGCTGAGCTGGCCTGGGTCCCCTGCTTCGCCTGCCCCATCTCCATCTTGTTTTCTGGGGCTCAGGCCCCATGGACGACAGAGAGGAGAGTGGGGGGTCAGGAGGCCTGGGAGCCCCACGGACAGGCCCTAGACCCTCCCTCCAGTGACTGTCTACCTGTGATAGATGCTCAGTTCCGAGGTTTGCTCTTTATTCCGCCCCTCTCTCCCTTTGTCTCTCCACTGGGCCTTTTTAGGCAATAATTACAGCCGAAGTGGACAATCTGTCTTTTTATTTTTAGGCCTTGGCGCTCAGACACCAGGCATCGGACAGCGAGCACTGCCTAGAAATAGGTGGCTGGTGCCCAAGTGGGGCTCTGTTCGGGCTGATGGTGTGCAGGGGTGGCGGGGAGGGGCGGGCTGCGGGTGGGGACAGCCCCGCATCAAGCTGAGAGGTGGAGAGCCTTGCCCAGGGAGACAGGAGAGCTGGGGTTTCGTCCCTTCTGCTCCATGACCTTGGGCAGGTCCCTGGCCCTCTCTGGGCCTTACCTTCCAGTGCAGGCACAATGATGGGAGGCCCAGATGAGCTTCATGGGTTTCCAGATGACGTCTCTAGGGTGAAGGGTCCCGGGGCTAGTCAGGAGGGGCTTTCCTGGCGTCCCTGTGCTGAGAGATAACGGGAAGGATGAGCCAGCTCCGGAGAGACACCTGGACCGGGGGGCTATCCTGCCGATGAGTGATGGTCCTACGTTATTGTTAGACCTTTCCTCTCCTCCTCTGTCTCTTCCTGTGGCCCTCACGTCGTCATTGTCCCTAAGTTATATCTGGCTCATCCTTCCTCCCCGGGCAGCCCTCACTCTGCTCCCCTCCTCACAGAGGGCTCATTCCACCCGCCCAGGCTGACAAACAGGAGGTGCCGGCCCTGGGGCCTCTGGTTCCAACAGGCCCAGCTGTTTCCTTGGAGTGCCCGGGCCTCAGCCCAGCTGGCCTGACCGCCACTCCCCAGCAGGCCGTGTCCGTGACCATCTCCTCAGCAGGGTCATCCACATATCCACTTACCCAATCATTCACTGACTCATCTAAAAACATTCAGTGGGCACCCGGGGCTGGAGATGGGCCATGAACAGATGAGGAGCTCCGTTCCCAGTGGGAAGAAACAGACAACAAAATCATAACCAAATGGAGAAGTTTTAGATAAAGACAAGTGCCATGAAGACAAAAGTAAGAAGTGAATGACATTGGGAGTTGGGGAGGGTGGCTGTCTCTGGCCTGGGGGTAGAGGGGACACTTGAGCTGAAGAGGTTCAGGAAGACCATGCTGGCTGCTGGGGAGGGGCTGGGCTCTGGTAGAAGGGGCCAGCTGCCCACCCAGGAGATCAGGAACTTGGCCTACATCATTCTTCCCCGCTCTGAGGTCAACAAAGCCTCTGGGAGCTTTAGGAGAAATTCAAGCTCAAGTCCAAGATTTCACAGAGCCGAGTCCTCCCAGAATCATTCGGCTCCTCTGAGAACATAGGTCCAGGCCTGTCATGGGGACTCTTCTCTGCTCTATGGGGGCTGTGTTGGAATCCTGGAGGGCTGAGCCACAAGGCTGCCTGTGGAGAAGAGCCCAGCCATGTGGACGTGGTCCAGGTCCCATAGACCATTGGTAACAGAGTTGTGGCCATGCCATTCTCCGGGCACCAAGGGCCCAGTGCCTTGTGTTAACAGAGGGGGCAAGGGAGGGTTCACAAAGGATGCAATTCATAGCTGCCTCCCCCTCCAGGACAAGTTGGTGGCCTGTTCTCCCATCTTGGCCCAAGGGCAGGGCAGCATTCGGGGTCTTTGAGGCCAGAGTGCAGGGAAGAGGCTGGGAGAAAGGCTGGGACACAATCCTGCCCCATCCTAGGGTGCACCGTTGACCCTGACTTCCAACTGCAGGCTGAGTCAGAACTTATCTTTCGGGCAAGTGCCTGGGCCTCAGCCAGGGAGGAAACCGCCCAACCTGGAGCCAAGGGTGCTGGCTGAGCTGAGCCTGGTGTGAGGACCTAGTCAAGGGGGCCCCTGGGCCTCCTCTGGGAGTATTGGGGGTGGAGGCTGTCCGAGGCAGGCTGCAGGGAGATCAGGGAATGAGGCTCTTTTGCTCAGGCAAGACCCCCTCTCTGAGGACCACACAGCGACCTCACATCCTGTCGGGCGAGCATTAACAGAGCAGAGTTCCGGGGGCCCTTAGCCCATGCCAGGCACTGTTCAGAGCCATTTAAGTGTGACAACTTTGTTAATTCTCGAAACCTACGATGCTCCCATTTTACAGATAAGTAAACTGATACCAAAGCTACAAAATAAACTTGCCTGAGGCTGTACAGCTGTACATGGCAGAGCTAGACTGGGGCCTGAGCCGCTCGTCACTGTCTGTGCTTCTCACTGCCCGTCTCCCCGCAGAGTCTCGGGCTGCCGCCGCGTCCCCAGAGGTCAAGAGAGGTGCACATGTGCGGCATCATAGCACGAAGTACACAGCGAGCGGGCTCCTGCCAGCGTCCCCATTCCTGGGGCCAGAGTGCCCCCTGCTCCCCGAGGGGGTGGGCCAGGCTCACGCGGTCCTGCCTGCTGGGCCCTCTGGCCTCCTTTGCTGCTGCGGGTTCTGGCTCAGGCTCCGAGCGCCCCAGCTTTCCGTCGGCTCCATTCCAAGTTCTTTTATTAATTCCCTTACTCTCCAGCCAGAGAACTTTAATTAGCCAGGCCGATTTATCTATATAAATACAAACGGATGGCGCTCGGCGGTGGGCGGGGAAGTGGAAGGGAAGCTGGGCCAGCGGGTTGCCTGGGGCAGAGGAAGTGACAACCGCGCCTTCCCAGTAACCAAAAATATGACTTTAATATCATGCGCACGTGCGGCGTGCGTGTGCCTCACTGGCGGCCGGGCAGCCCGTGGAGCCCTGGCTGCGGGTACCGTGCATGCTGTCACTCATCATGGGAGGACACTTCTCCAGAGCTGGGCGGCCTCTGATTTCTTGCGTAGGTCTGAAGGTCCCTCACCGCGAAGCGACACTGACGTGTTCCTGCTCGGCGCAGTCCCCTCCCTCGCATCCCGCCCTAGGAGGACAGGGAAATCATGACAAAATCACCGTGTTTAAGGGCTCACTCTGGACTTCAAGGGCTTCTCCTAGGCTTGGGGACAGGGGACAGGCTGATGACAGCTGAACTCCTCGTCCAGTCTTGGGGGCCTCAGGATTGGAGAATGTGTCCCAAGGATGCACCTCATCTTTCTTTCAGGCGTAGCCCCAAAGGTCAAAGCTTTCTTGCTGAGCACCTGCGGTAGCAGCGAGACAGAGCCCAGACTAGGGATGGGCTGCCCAGATGCAAATCCTGGCTCTGCCACTTACAGCTCTGCCACCAGCTCCGTGCCCCAGTTTACTGATCTGTAAAATCTATAAAATGGCAGCATGATAGCTTGCAAAGATCAACAGGTTTCTCATGCTTAACATGCTTTAGCGCAGTACAGGGCACGTGGTGGGTCCCCCATTAGGCTTTGCTCTAGCATTGCTCACCTGGTGTTACAAACTCCCTGTGTGGTTTGCTTCCTTATGCCAGGGAGGGGTCATCGTGGGCAGTGATGGTGAGAGACGGTGACCGTGCTAATAATGGTGATGGCATTTCGGGGCGCCCGGGTGGCTCAGTGGGTTAAGCCTCTGCCTTCAGCTCAGGTCATGGTCCCAGGGTCCTGGATCGAGCCCCGTGTTGGGCTCTCTGTTCAGCGGGAACCTGCTTCCCCCTCTTTCTCCGCCTGCCTCTCTGCCTGCCTGTGATCTCTCTCTCTGTCAAATAAATAAATAAATAAATAAAAATCTTTAGGAAAAAAATAGTGATGGCATTTCTTGTTACAGCAGTTAACATTGACATCTTATGGGCCACCCTTCTAAGTGCTTTCTCTTTATCATCTCATTCAGAGTCAGGGGGTGACAAAGAAGCAGCCTCTGTCCTCATGAGCCTCCTGTCTAGCAGGGGAGATAGGACAAGAGGCCTGAAGAGAAGCAGAAACATTGTAAACGGCAGAGAAGACAGAGGACGGGCAGCTCAGTGGCCTGGGGTGATCCTGGGCAGGTTCCCTTGGAGAGAGAGGGTGTGCAACCAGATTCCTTCATTCTTTCCAGGAGCCTTGTGTTGACTGGTGAAGAGGAGGAGGGGAGGGCATAGGGAAGCAATTCTGATAGAGCTTCTCATGAGATGGTGGGCTGCCTTTGGAAAATGCATTTCTTGTCACAGGAGGTGGGTGGGAAAGACCTGGGAAAGCAGAGGTCAGTGACATTGTGGAGGGGATTTCAGAATCTCTGTGGGTGTGGTCGAGGTGGGGAAGGGGATATGACCTGTGGCTCCCTTCCAAATCTCAAAATCTAACTGTCCAATGTGTTTACTGGCACACGCACACACGCACACACACGTACACACACCTACCCTGCAGGCCCGGACTGCCCAAGGTAAGTGTGATGACCCTGTTAGTACTTACAACCTATGATGTCCCCATTTGACAGATGAGTACATCAAGGCGAAGAGTGGTTAGCATAATGCTCCCGACGTCCGAGGGCTGTAAGTGGGGGGAGCTGGAGTTCAAACCGGGCATTCTGTCATTATTATTCCTGCTCCTGACTGCCTCTAGCACACATCACCAGCCACCTCCACCGTCATAATTAGCCTCGCTTCGGGCAGTTTCTCCGCTGTTGGTATCAAGCCCGTTTTTCCTTTGGAGTCAGGGGCTGGGGCAGGGTGAGCAGACCGTAAGAAGACTGCATCTCCTGGTGGGACAGGAGATCTTGTGTCATCCTGGAGGTGCTGCCTACACAGAAGAAGGGGGCCCTGGGGTCAGATCTAGGCTCCTGCACCTGGAAGCCGTGGCATCTCAGACAAGGCCCCTGCCCTGTCTGACTCAGTTACTCTGCGGGGAAGTGGGTTGGGAGAAGATCTGGTGGATGACAGTATCAGATGGGACTCACACGCCTGGGGGCCGCGTACCAGTGCCCGGGAAACCGCCGGAGCCCCAGGCCTTTGCTGGGCAGAGTGCACCCGGGCTCCTCTTCTTGGACCCTGTCTGGGCCTCAGAGACAGGCTCACGGGGTGCTGGCCCTCAGCCGCCTGGCCTACCCGGGGTGCCAGGCCCAGAGCACCATGGAACGGCAGACACAGAAAACCCTCGCGTCGTGGCAGCTTTGCTGTGCGGAGCCCGAGGGCGGCAAACTCTATTCTTAGCCAGCGCCCTGTCACGTGGAGAGGCAAGCGTGTCATTAGTGGGGAGGGAGGGAGGAGCTGCTGGATTTAACCCCAAAGGGTCAGGGCGCCACAAAGAGCTGGAGAAGAAACCCACTAAGGAGGGAGGAATGGAAATCTGAGTTGGAGCCGAAGGGCTGTCCTGTGAGGGGCATTCTCAGGGCACCCCCGTTAGGCAGACGCCATAGCCACGGGGGAGGAAGGTGACCCCAAGGGGGAGAGGGACTGAGAATTCCATGGGCTATTGCCGTGTCCCAAAGGGGCGCTTCGAACCTTGGCCGCAACCAGGAGGTCATATCTGGCCCCATCCTTGCCACCAGTGGGCGTTGCTGGGGACAAGTCACAGCCCTTCTCTGGCCCTGGGGTCTAGGTCTGAGGTCCTCTCAAGGGTCCCTCTGCTGTGGCTTTTGTGACATGGACCCAAGCAAAGTCAGAGCTGAGAGCAGCACCCAAAACCCTGGTCAGACCCCTCAGGGGCCTGCGAAAACCAAGGCATTTATCTTTGCCCACGTGAAGCCCACTGCTCTAACAGGTGCTCGTCTTGTATTCTTACTTCATCCTGATGAGCCCTGTGTGCATTATCCTTCTAGCATGATCCGTCAGTGGATACAGCCATGAGGGACTCAGGCGCAGGCTAGACTAGTCTGGTGGTGTCGAATGGGGGAGGCCAGATGTGAAGGTGAGGGGGCGCCCCGGATGCAATAGGACCCGGGGAGAGGCAGGGTGGTCTGAGTGTCAGGAAGTGGGGGGTGGGGTGCCGCCAGGGGATGCTGGATGGGACCCTCCTGGGTTGACTCAGGTCTCAGAGGGAACCAGACAGCAACCCCCTGATTTCCTGACTGACCTCCTGTGTCTTTTCGACCTCACTCCCGTGTGCCCCTGGCTCACTTCGCCCGCAGAGCTGTAAACTCCCCAGGGCCAGGCAAGGGGGCCCTTTTTCTCCCCATCCAGACCCACTCCAGGCCCAGCCAATGCCTGCTCTGAGCTCAGCTTCTCATCCTGCCAGCCCAGAGCCCACCGGCTCCTACTGCCTCACCCCTGCCCCCTTCGTGCTGGCCACTCATTTCCTTTCTAATTAATCACTGCTGGGCTCCAGCAGTGTCCTTCCCTCCCCGGCTCATTTGACTAAAGAAATGAGTTGCTTTGTTGAGAAGAAGCAAATGCTTCCCAGCTTTATTTCCTCTCTCCCCCCACCCTCCAGGCTGCAGAGATGGGGGCCTAGAGCTCTCCTCGGGGCTCTCTGCGATGGAAGGGAGGAGGCACAGGGCTGCATGGAGAGCAGCCTGTTTCCCCATGTGAACCAGAACAAACAATTTCTCAGGAGGCCTGAAGGAAGAAAGTGCTCTGAAGCTCAGGTAGGGGTAGGGGTGAAGGTGGCGAAACTCAGGCCTTCTGCACACCCCTGCCCCACAGGAGGGGAGCGGCTTGGATGTGGCCACGTTGTTTTGTAAAGCTAATGAGCCTTGGATCCCCATCTGAGAACAGGAGCTTGTTCTAGCTCCAAGAGCAGATCTGGAAACCCCATGGTGCCGTCCTGGGGGAAGAAGGTGGGGGAGAGGGGACGGCATCCACCACGGAGGGGCTCCCGGGACTTGGGCGCTGCCCAGAGAATGGCAAAGCTAGCCAGGCTTGCAGCTCGCACCTGCCCTTCCACCCAGACCCACAGACTGTTCCAGGCGTAACACTCACTCATGGGCACCAGGTCAGGGATGGTTACTGGGGTGGGCTGGACCCACCCAGTCACTGCAGGGCGTGAGGTCAGACACACCCGGGCTTCAGACCCCCAGCCGACATGTGAGCAGAGGCCAGGCAGTGTCTCAGAGCCTCAGTTTTCCCATCTGGAGAATGGAAGGAAGAGCAGTCCCTGCCTCTCAGAGTTGCTGGAAGAGTCACAAAGATTCTGCAGATCCAGAACTTGGCATAGCACCAGGTACATAGCGAGTGCCGTGTAAATCCTGGTTATTAATTATTACTGTTATCAGGCTCTCCCACGTTAGTGCGAGGATGCCAGCAATAGAGAGGGGCAGCATTACAAGGCAGCCTGCATTTTCCAAATGTAAATTGTGAGCAAATGGCTACTTTTCCGGTACTGCTGGTCGAGGGTGGCCCCGAAATCCCACCCGGCTGATGGAGAGCAGTCATCAGGCCCAGCCCCAGGGCGGAGCGCCCAGCCAGGTGCCCCAGGTTGCCAGCCGCAGATGCAGAGGGGAATCCTTGTCCATAGGCCCTGGAATTCACACTCTTAGGAATTCTGTGGCCTTGCCAAGGGGCACGGTTGTGCTCGCTGCCCCAGTTGGGTCTGTGATGGAGCACGCTGCAAGTGGGAGAGACCCCAGTCCTGAGCTGGGACGCGATCAGCCCACCAGGCTCTTCAGAGCCAGACATGCCCCCTCTCCCCACAACTTAGCACCAAGTCTGATTCTCCGGGAGTGTCCTGGGCCCTCAATGCTAGGCCTGAGCTAACACAAGCAGAGAACCTCGGAGGCTCTGGAATTACACCAGAAGATGGCCAAATGGACAGATTTCTGCTGAGGGAAATTGGATCCAGCTAGTGCCCATGAGGAGCTGCAGGAAGAGCTTGGGCTGGGACTCTGTTGGGAGGGGTCATGCACCCCCTCTTCTGGTCTGCTTCTCATCGCCCCCACCCTGGAAGGAAGGATTGGGATAAAGTCCCCCTATGATTTCAGATCCCCACCCACTGAAACAGCTAGAACCTGGACCTACAAAGGCTAAGAGAGGAGGGTCGGCAGATCTGGGGCAGAGGCTCTCTCTAGAATAAGGAGGACCTTCTTGGCTTTATCATTTTTCCAGAGGTCTAGTTGAGAGAGCCCTCAAAACCGTCTTCGGCAGTTAAATGTGATAGGAGGGCTGCTGCATACAGTTGGGCAGGTTGTACACTGCACAAGGGTGCCTGGCTGAAAGAGTGATTATGGGGGTGGGATCCAGCCTCACTCTGCTCTCCAAGTCACACTCTTCAGCCTCTGGCTGTATCTGCTCAGAGCACAAAGGTACCATATGGGCCAATAGCAGCATGAGTGGACGGCTCACAGCCTCAGTTTCCTAAACTGAGATACAAAATAATCCTTCCTCTTTCAAGCCCCCTATCTCTCAAGGGAAGTGGAGCCAGTGAGTGGTTGAGAAAATCAATACACTACAAGTGCTTTGAGCTCCTTGAAGATAAGCTTCTGACAAAGAGGGAGGTGATTGAAGGCGTGAGCCCTTTCTCTGCAGCCTGACAGGAATTTGGGAATGGGTCAGGATGTCTGGGCTGGGTGTGCGTGTGGACAGATGCTGGCCTGTGGACACTGCTTCTGCATCCATCCTTCCTGCGGGACTGAGGGGCCAGACCTGTGTGTCTCCCTGGTTTCTGAGCTCCCGGTGTCTCCCCTAGCAACCTGCAGGTTGTGGGAGATGGCTGCACGTTTTTTTCTCATGGAACTGAATTTTCCTCGCTTTCTTCCCTCTACAAAAACGCAGTAGCCCACTAAACACACTCAACTTCCATCCGGGAGTCTGGACGCCTGGGTTCAAAGCCTCACTCTGCCACCACGACGTGGCCACCTCTGACCTCTGACCCTCCCCGGACGTCAGTTTCCCCGTGTGCAAAGTGGGGTGTTAGATGGCCGGCGAGGCTCCCTCCCTCCCCGGTAGTCTGGAGCTGTGAACGCCTCGTCACGTACATGTGTCTACACAGAGCCCCTCTTTTGTCTCTGAAGGCAGCTGAGATAAAACAGAGTCTAATCCGCACCAGGGAGACAGGTCCTCTGCCCAAAGGGCCGCGGGCACAAATTGGGCCGTCGTGTTGCATTACTTCCGCCAAGCTGGGCCCCACCATCTCACCTCCATCGCCTACCCCCCACCCCGGGAATGGGACAGCGAGGGACAGAAAGCACAGTGGGGGCAGGGGACCCGTGCTGCTGCCAGGCCTCCTGACTCCACCATCAAAGGCGACAGGAAAGGGAGGGGGCCCAGCCAGGGAGGATTTTTAATGACCCCAAATCCTGGCAACTCATTAGGTCTCTGATAAGGCAATGGGAGCTGTCACTCCCAGATGCAGCCAAGGAGACTCCCTAGAGAAATTTTGCCGCCTTCTCGCTAATCTTCTTATAAACATTGTTATTTATTTTTTCTTATTTTATCCGACATGTGTCAAGCAGCCCCTGCTAAGCCTGTGACATCTCCGGGGAGGCTGGAGGAGGGCCCTGCTCCCCCTGCCCCCACCCAGCAGCACGGCTCCCATGGCCCTGGCTGAGGTTCGGCCCCGGCCGGCGGCTTGGCGTTGCCCATGGGAGCTGGGGCTCTGGCCAGACGATGCTAGACATCTGGGGGCTGGCCAGCAGAGTCAGGGGGCTGCAGGCTGTTCAGACTGAGGCTGCTTCCAGGGAGAAGGAAGGGCTGCGTGCCACCACTGGCATCTAGAGTCACCCCCAGGCCTCCTCCTGTGCATTTGGTTCACATCCAAAGTAGCAACCGCGACAGCTGCCACGCGCGAAGGTCGGACCGGGCACCGTGCTCCGGCCCCTCACACAGAAGCTCTCATTCACTCCTGGCACCACGAGGCTGGTACTGACATCAGCCCTATTTGTAGTTGAGGGAATAGGGCAGGGAGGTGAAATTGCTGGCCCGAGGTTGTCCAGGCAGGGCGGGACAGACTAGGGATCGGAACCCCCAGGATCAGATGGAAAGCTAACGAGGTGCTCCCCAACACTGCTCTGAACGGCCCTGGAATCCCAGGCACAGAAGGCACAGCCAGGAAACTTCTCCCCATTTCACAGCCAAAGAAACGGGCTCAGAGGCCCCAGCACAGCTCCAGACAGCATTTCCCAGGTGTCTCCTGTGTTATGGGGTGCTGAGATCCAGGGGGGACTTTTGGCTCTCTGTTACAGGGATTAGGGCAATACTGAGGGTGGAAAAAAGGTCACACACCTCCACAGGGCACAGGAAAGAGTCCACGTCTAGGAGACCCCCTCCCAACTACAGTTCCTGGCCTGCGTTTGTGATGAACCTTATAGATCTCTCCCAGTGGATTGTTATTAATAAAGCAGGCTCTAAAACAGTGCCTCTGGCATGAACCCAGTTGGGCGAATATGTTGTTGTATGTGTGTATGTGTGTTCATGTACACAATACATATATTGCAGAAGGGACAAAAGACTTTCAAAAAAAAGCCGAATTTAAGGCCAGTATTTTCTCATGCCACGGTTTGGGGATCCTGAAACCAAAACAAGACATGTGTTTTTGAAAACGACATTTTATTTCTAGCTCATTGTAAGTTTACAGTAGAGTTCTAGCTAAGTGCAGAGAGCTCCCGTGAACCCTTCAGGCAGCTCTCTCTATGCTAACAGAGTCGGCAGCTTGCTAACCTTCGAATTTCACCAGCTTCTCTGTTGGTGAGAAACCGTGGATTTTCATGACATCCTACTGGGGTACATGACACCCACAGGACTTCTCACTAACGTTGTTGACCTTCATCACAGGTCAAGGTGGCTGACTGCCAGATTCCTTCCCTACACTGTTACTACTTTTCCCACATTCTATTCTTAGAAGCAAGTTGCTAAAGCCAGCCCACACTCCAGAAGAGAGGAACTAAACTCCACCCCCTGGACATCCCTGAATTTGTGGACAAATGTGAAAACCAGCATGGTAATTAATAAATTGGAAGGGGAGACACTTTGAGGATATGTGATTGTCCTATATCTCCTTAAAGTCTTGCCCCTACATTCCAGCCCGTGGCAATTCCTGCCTGGGTATACTAATGGTGATTTTCTTCTTCCTCCATTTCTTCTACTTTGGTTGGAATTCCATATTCTTGTTATTTATTGTGTTGCTCAAATTGTTCCAGCTTTGGCCCTTGGAAGCTCTTGTAGGCTGGGTGCTAGGAAGGCACACATTTTCCAAGTCCATTTTTACATGAAGAAAGCATCTAGAACTTCATAGTTGGCAATGACTTGGCATCCAACCCAAGTCAGGGGTCCTTATGCATCGATACTCATGCAGGTCTTACTCGGGCCTCACCTGCAGGATGACTTTGGAAGGGCGCTGCGAAGTTGATGGCTGTGGCCCTGGGTTCAAGGCCACGCTGCGGCATGTCGGCGCCTGGCAGCCCGCTCTCCAGCCGGCCTCCGGAGCTAGCATCCATCTTGTTCTTCTGCATAGTGAGGATGTGCAAAGCCAGAGAGTTCGACACATCTTCAAAATGTCGATGAACCATTTGGGAAATATTAAATCGTGATTTAATGATTCTCCTCAGGTTTTACTCAATTACAAATTTAATATACTTGACATTTTCCTTCACTCCTGTGGAGCCTCCAAGACTTCAGAGACTTCTTCCTGGGGAGACAGCCCCAGGAACAAGGGTGTGACTGCAAAGCAACCAACGTGGGCAGAGAGCCTCACCTCTCTGGCCAGGTTCCCACATACAGAAGGGAACAATGAAAGTAAGTAAGAGAATGACGGAAAAAGCTATAGGTCATCAGTATGAGTTGCAACTATTCTGTTGGCAGGACATGAAGAGCTTGGGCTCAGGATCCTATTGAACCTTGGCTCCAAAGCTGGTTTCATCACTGATCACCTGCGTGCCGGACAAGCGGGCTCACCTCTCTGGGCCTCCGTTGTTTTGTCTGTAAAGTGGGCACCAGTCCCTGCCTCGAGGTTCTCATACGGTCAAATGAGGTCACACAATCAAGTGTGTAGAATGATGTCTGACCGGTGCACCCTCAATAACTGCCAATAATAATAGTAATAATAATAGTAATAATAATAGCAATAATAGTAGTAATAATAGTAGTAATAATAGTAATAATAGTAGTAATAATAATAGTAATAATAGTAATAATAGTAATAATAATAGTAATAATAAAAATGGTAATAATAGTAATAATAATAATTGTAATAATAATAATAGTAATAGCCACACTTAACATTGTCGGCTCCTTTGGGTAAACACCAGGGAGCACGATGACCAGATTACATGGTGAAACTATGCTCAAGGTTGTAAGAAACCCCTAAACCGTCCTCCCATGAGGCTGTGCAGGAAGGAGACTTCCTGCTGCCCCACACCCTCACCAGCACTGGCTTTGCCGGCGTTTCGCATGTGGCCCATTCTAATCAGTGTCCGGCGGCGTCTTGTTTTATTTGCAATTCCGCAAAGACATAGGATGCTAAACGTCTTTTCAAACGTTTATTTGCCATCTGTATTTCTCATTTGGTGAGGTGTCTGTTCAGGTCTTTTGCACCTCTTCAAATCAGGTTGTTCTCTCATTGTGGAGTTCTAAGAATTACTGGAGTATTTTGGATAACGACCTTTTATTAGATGTGCCTTTTGCAAATATATTTCCCCGGTCCGTGGTTTGTCTTCTCATTCCCCTGACAGTGCCCTTCCCAGAGCTGAAGCTTGTGATTTCAGCGAAGTCCAGCCGGTCAATTATTTCTTTAATGGACGACACCTCCGGTGTGGGATCTCCAAAGTCATCGCCACACCCGAGGTCATCTAGATTTTTCTCCTTTGTTCTCTTCTAGGTCTTATAATTTTTCATTTTACATTTTGCACTGTGATCTCTGAGGTGACGATTTGTGTGAAGGCCATTAAGGGCTGTGTCCAGAGTTCCTCTTCACATGTGGGTTTCTAGCTGCTCCAGTGCCATTTGTTAAGAAGAACATCTTTGCTCTGCTCGCCGTTATTTTCATCTTGGGTTCTTCAGAGGGCATTCCCTGCAGAGTCCCCCAGGCTCCCCAAACACGCCCCCTACACACAGCACTGTTCCAGGAGGGAAGAGCCTCGGAGAGGGGCGCTGGGCCTGACAGCCAGAACCCCGCTGGGCAGGGGCTTCAGCCAGGCTTCTGCTCAAGGGCAAGAACCAAGGTCGTATGCGGGGCCAGGTGCCTGGGGTTGGGAGCCAGTGGTTCAGTGCAGGGCTGCGGAGGCGTGGCTAGTCTCCAGGCTAGAAGGAGCAGGCCTGACCACAGGGCATTTGTGGTAGGGACTTGGCAACCTCAGGCCTCTGTGGAGAGTAGGAGCAGAGCCCAGGGCCGGGCGACCCCACAAGCAGGTGTGTGAACATGTTCACACACACCCACCTTCCCCAGGAACCTGGATGGCTGCTTCGCAGGCCACACCAGACCCGACCGTCAAACTCTCCCATTACCACCACCTTTGCAGGGTTCAATTTGGGGCATTCTGCTCCTCTGTGGGCTAGAACAGGTGAGGACTTCCTCTCCGTGTGGGTGTCAGGAGGTTGGTAGGGAGGTGAGGTCTGGGAACACAGGGCCGCCTCCCCCTATCCTCAGCCAGCAGCCCCCCATCCCCACCCCAGGGGGAAACAGGCAGCATGAGACCTGACTCTCCCTTGGGACAGAGTCTTGGTCCTCTGAGAATGGGGTGGGCACTCCAAGCCCATCCCTGGCCCCCCTTATCCAGGCCCCATGGTCTGGGGGTTGTATGCATGCTCTGCCAGTCTGTGAGGCCCAGGAGACCCAGGCCCCCACCTCCCTCTCAGCTCCTGTCTCCTGTACAGACGAACCAGGGGCAGCCCGGTGAGCCAGGTGCCCTGTTGGCCCCTTCTCAGCCACGGGCATCTCACTACATCCTAAGACAAGCCGACTGAGCTGACATCACCAGGAAGCCCAGGAAGGTGTCCATGCAGGCGGGCAGAGCCACTTACTGGCTTGGAGCCCGCCACCGAGGCACCGTGAGCCTCGGTTTCCTCACCTGTAAAAGGGGACTCCTGCCCTCTCGGGGCTGTCGCGGGGTGCGTGTGGGGCAGCCGACGGCAAGCACGCAGCTGTGCTCAGAGAACTGGTGGCTTGAATGCCTGTTGCAGAAAGTGGCAGCGCTGGGGTCTGAGGCGGGGACGAGCTCTGGCACGTATGCTCTTCCCTCTACTCACCCTCCCGGCCCCCGTAACCTGCTAGAGCAGCCGCCTTCCGGACTGAGCCCACTCCTGCCGCTCTGGTCTCTCACCAGCCGTGTTGCTCCGCATCGTCTTCCTGCCTGGGCAAGAGACCAGCCTAGAGACGCCCGGGGACCCGGCCGAAGTCACAGAGGGGCTCCTGGGGCCCGGCAGGGCACTCCCCACGGGAGCCATCTTGCTGATGAGCGGGGGGCCCCCTGTCTGCTGCCCTGCACCCCTGACCATGCCGTGTGCCTGTCCGTCAGGCTCAGACAAGAGTGTTCCCACGGGATGACATTTATTTTCTCTATGTCTGATGGAGGATTTACTGGCCAACTGAAGTCCAGCAAATCCCTGCAAGTGCAGACAGAAACACAGTCACGGCCCTCACACCCGTGGGGCACGAACGCACGCTCACACTCACACGCACACTCACTTGTGGTCTCACACTCACACACTCCCACAGCCCACCCTCACACACAGGCTCACGCTGGCTGGCACACACACAAATTCATCCGTCATTTGTCATGCTTGCACACAATCACACAGTCCCATACGCACGTGCTCACACTCACTCTCACACACTCTATTCACGCTTCTGAGCACTCATCCCCACAAGTTCACCTGCTCACACGCCTTCACACTTGTGAGGCTCCTGGACTCCCAGTTCTGTGCTAAGGGCCGTGTGGTCTCCCACCTGGGAACATCCGAGCAGAGGCTCCTTCCTGCTCCCCTCCCCACATCTCATCATTTGGGTGAGTCCTTCCCATCTCCATTCTAGACTAACCTCCTCCAGGAAGCCTCCCCAGTTTCCACCAGCCTGCTGGAGCCTCCTCATAAAGTTCCCAGTAGTCTGTTTTTCTGCTCATGTCCAGCAGTCAGTGTTCGTTGAGCACCTATGACGTGCCAGGTGTGCTGGGTCTTCTGGCTGGAGAGAAGCTTTGGGGGGCAGAGCAGGTGCCATGCCCCATGGGGCCCAGCACATCAGAGGGGCCCGGGTGCAGGGTAGCCACTCAACGTGCCTGTGTCGAGTTGATGAAGACACTCCTTCTCCAGGCGCCCGGTGCCCAGAGCATTTCCGGGAACCAAGGGTGCACCAAACCTGGCTCTTGCTCCGGCAGACCCCTCCTGGAGCACCCTTCCCCTGCACGCCCAGCTCCTCCTGCACCAATACGCAGACGCATCCCAAGCACTCTCCCCTGGGAGGGCTTCCATGAGTCGCCTCCCAGAAGCAAGCAGGCTGGCCCTTGCCTGGCTTCCCCATGAGGCCATTGGCACCTGCAGAGCCGGGCTGGGCTCCGGGCAGCTCTGTGTCCACAGAGCCTCGCACAGAGCAGCTCCGGCAAGGGTCTGAGGTGAGCACCCCAAGACAGACTCCTTTAGTGAGAAAGCCTTTTACTCCAGAGTGACTAGAGCTGGTGACAGATGGCCCCAGGCCCCCCTTTAGCTGAAGCCCCGTCTTTGCTGATGTGACAGTGTGCAGACATAATAGAGTCTTTTGCCTCCGGGGTGAGACCCAGGCCCCACCTTCCTCCTTTGTGTTCCAGTTAAGTGTCACTTTCTCTAGGAGGCCTCTTGTTATCTCGGATCCACTTAGGCATCCCGCCCTAAGTCCCCTGGGTCCCATGCTTGCTCCTCCCTGAGTCCCCCTGCCGTGACCCCCATCCTTGCTCCTCCCTGAGTCCCCCCAACCCCGCAACCCCTTCCTTGTTCCGCCCCTTGCTCTGCCCTGAGTCCCCGCCCCGACCCTTGCCCTGCCCTGCTCTGTGGCAATTTCTTGTGCCACATCTCTCACACCAGCCTGTGTAGTCACCTGTCCTCACACCTGCCCCTCCTCTAGGGCCCAACACCATGCTTAGGATACAGCAGGCTTTCGACAAAGGCTGCTGGGGGAGGAGGGAGGAGCAAACCGCTGTTGGCCTGTCCTCCGCTCCCTAGTCTTGCAGATAGTGGAGCCTTCTCTGGAATCTTCAGTCCTGGCTCCCGGTGTCCCCAGGTCTCCCCTGACCCCAGCATGCTCTCAAGTGCCTGAGCGATCCCATTTGATCCTCTGGGCTGTAGACCAGTTTACCCAGAGGCTCTTCCCAGGGTATGAAGGACAACACACATCCCATGCCTAGGAGACCCTTGACCTGGGGAGAGCTGGCTTTATCTAATCCCCTCATTCCTGAGCTGCTGCCCCCCAGAGGCCATGCTGCATCTGCCTCCTTTGATAACCTGGCCTCTTGGGGGAGGAGGGGACTGGAAGGGCCTCTCTAAGCACTGCCCTGGGGAACTGAAGGCAGAGCAGGTCTCTTTGCCCATAGGAGCCAGGGAGGGGCAGGAGGAGACAGAACCCACCGCTTCCTGGGGTTACGGAGCTGCAGAAGGGGGCGATGGGAACAGGGAGGCAAGAGGTCACTGTGTCTTGATGGCATAGTGGGGACACACAGTCTGGCCCTGGCTTGAAGTCTTGGCTCTGACTTTCCCTCACTATGTGACCTTAACTGAGTCAGGTGACTCTGGGCATCTCCTTGGCCTGTCCTTCAAGGGCCTCCACCCTCTGGCCAGAAATAGTCTTCCAACAACCCTCATTATTTCCTTGGCAAGCCCAGACACCCAAACTCCCACTCATGCCCTGTAATTTCCTGCCTCTAGGACTTTACCCAGTGTCATCACCTCTCCTGAGGTGTCTCTTACATCCCAATTCAAATGGTGGAAACTCTCACCATTCTTTGAGCCCCAAGGAAAATGGCACCTCCTCCAGGGAGCCTCCTCTGATTGCCCCAATTGCCATTGTCTACTCTTCCACTAAGTTCTCAGAAGCTCCACTCTGGCTCATGTAGGGTCCTGCCGTTACTTCCTCTGGCTTTCCAAAGAAGCATGCATGGCGGTAAGATTGTAACCAGAATAACTCAAGGGGATGCCTGTCCCATGGTAGCCCGTGTAAGCAGCACCCCTTGGAATGGTACAGTGCCTGGTCTGTGTGACTATGCACCACAGTCCTACCTGTATCCCACCTCTAAGAACAGCTCTGAGGGTCCCCCAGCCTCAGTAGGACAGGGGTGGGTGCCCCTTTTCTTCTGCTCTTCCTGCTTTCCTTTCCCCCGCCCCCACTTTCTCTACCCGGTGCTCTCACCCAGGCCTATGGCTTAAATGCCATCTCTAAGCTGATGGCTGACCCCCAAGGTGATGTCTGTGGCACTAACCTCTGCCCAGAGCTACACCTGCTGCCTGGGAAGGAACCCCACTTAGAGATCTCACGGGCGCTGCAGATCGAATTCAGCCAAGCCAACCTCCCAAGTCCCTTCCGTACCCCTGCTCGTCCCCTAGTCTTCTTGATTTTTGTAAACCATCAACCCTCTGGCTGAAGTCCTCAGAGCTGTCCTTGACCTCAGCCTTCCCTGCTTCGCTATAGCGCGTTTGCTTTTCCCGTGGCCGGCTGCGAGGTGCGCCCGGAATCCCCTGCCTCCGTCCCTAGATCTCTGTGGTCCCTGCCATTACCCGCTCCAGGCCAACACCGCCACTGGCTCTCCTGACACACCCACTTGGAGGCCCTCAGGAGCAGAGTGATGAGGAGGCAGTGCAGGCCCCTTGTTGGGAGGTGATCTCAGGAGGCCCACGTGAGTGGTGCAAGAGAGATGCGGCGGGGGCGGGGGGAGCCACTCCAGTCTTCCTGAGTTACTGATACCGCTGTGGGCCAGACCGCTTCCCCGCATAGGACAGCAGCCTGGGGCCTTTGTGCATGGACTCTTGTCCCCCTTGCCAGACTGAACTCCCTGTCCCCCTCCTTCTCCCATGCTTTCCCTTGCAGCCCGAGTGAGCCCTTCTCAGTGGAAAAGCAGAGCGTGCCCACACCCAGAGGAGCTTTTCCTCAGCTCCTCAGCGGCGACTGAAATCTCCAGTGGGCCGTGGAAGAGGCAGGGGCACTGGAAGCAGCTGTCACAGCTCCCATAGCCATCTCCCTACCTGCCCATCCACACGGGACCCCCAAGGTGATCTTGTACAAATATAAACTGATTCTGTCACTTGATTGCCTATGACTTTCCAAGGTCCCCACTGTCCTTAGAACAAAGCCTTTGCCATGACTGACCAGGCCATGCCCCCCTGCTGAGCTCCCCGGGCCCCCCAGCCTTCACGTGGCTGACTCTTTGGCATTCAAGCACACACGTATGTGTCACCTCCTCAGATAGATCTTCCCTGGCCACTGAGTAATCCTCTGCCCCCGTAATCTCTAGCCTGTCATTCCTTTTCCTCGGGGCTCTCTGATCTAAGCCAATAACTTACTTGTTTGCCCATTTCTTGCCTTTGTCCCCCCTAGCAACTGGTCAGTCATGGTTACATGTGGGTCTCCAGGGGCCAGCCCAGTGCCCGGCGTGCAGGGGATGCTCAATAAACACCCGCTGAAGGAAAACACTGAACGGGACAGCTTCTCCCAGGAGCAGAGCCCAAGTCAGGGATCCTTGTGCACCTGGTAGATTAGGAAATGCTCTCCACTGAGCCCCGTGACAGTTAGAGAGGCGGACAGGGTGGGAAGAGAGTCTAGGCAAGGTGAAGCGGCAGCCGAGGTCTATCCTTGCCTTACCTCACCGAGCGAGGGGTGTGGCTTCGGGACCACCAGGTGCCACCTTTAGGCAAGGGTGATTCTTTTGTATCCACATGCAGTCATCGGTTGAGGGTGTCCCGGGGAAGAAGTGGGATGGGGTGGGGCATTAGCAGCCAAGGCTCCCAGCAGAGGGAGAGAGGAGCGGGGGGCAGGGATGGGCACTAACAAGATTCATGGCAGCAAAGGACTGACCCCCTGGAGCTCAGAGACTACCTCCCGCCCAGGACTGAAGGGGCTCAGCAGCCGAAATCGATCTTTTGACCATCTACCCATGTCTGCAAATGCCTGGTCATATCTGCCATGATCCTGCCTGCTGCCTCCTGAGCCCATTTTCTCTTTGTGTTTTCCCCCTGACTCTGAGAACGGTGGGTGAGCATTTTCCCTGAGTGAGCCTCGGAGTCCCCTCCGCATCTGTGGGTCTCGGAAGCTTGTTTGACCACAGCTGCGGATGGCCGTCCCATCAACCCTTCCCCGCTGCAGGAATTTCCCACTCGAGCACCAGTTCAATTCTGCGTATTTCCTGAAAAATGAAGGCCTGGGAGACAGCGTGCCCACAGCCAAAATGTCTGAGGGAGCCACGGGAAGATGCTCTGTCTCCTCTTCTGTCCCTCTTCTGCACACATCCCCGTGATTCAGAGCCCAGGGCAGGCAGAACTTGGCATTGACGAACAGCCGGGCCCACTGACCCTGCACTCCCCTTGCCCAGACAGCTATCGACTGCCAAGGTGCTTGAGTTTTTCCCTTTTCTCTGTCCGCTCTTTTAATTGAAAAATATAAAGAAACACCTATTGATTCCAAGTAACTGATAAGCTACTTGCTCCTGGGCCTTTTTAATCAGGAGGCTGAGCTTGGCTTGAAGCCCATGGGGAGAGAAGGGTGGGAGGAGAGGAGAGATTCGGTGGGGGGGAGTAGGGGCTCTACTCCCTACAAACTCACCCCAAGCCTCCAGGACTGAGGATAAAAAGAATAATTTAGGAAACGTCCTCCTTCTAGGGTTTGATGATCCTAACTTTTGAAGCATATAATTATCCCTAACATTTCCTCAACGCCTTGCGTTTACAAAGCAACTTACATTTGTAAAGCCCTTCCACGTTATTGTCTGGTCTGATCAAGCTTTTCGCAGCAGGAGACAACTGGCCCAGGAGTCCTCCCTCCACTTAGCAAGCAATGGAAACCCCACTCCTGAAGATCCTGGGAAGTAGTCTGGACACAGATGATGGTCTCATTTCATAGATGACGGCGCTGGCGGTCAGAGATAGTGTCACTCGGCCAAAGTCACACAGCAAGTCGGCAGAGGGAGACCTCTGGGTCCTGACAAGCACCCTGCTTCTTAGAAAGGAGGTTTGGGGGTCAGTTGGTTGTCAAATGCAAGGCTGAAGCTCACCAGTTGGGCTTGTGCTGAATGGGGCTCGCAGTCAGACTTGAAGAAGAACTTCCTGAGAAGAAGCGTGATCGATCCCTGCAATGTGCTGACCAAAAGATTTCTGCTTGCGCAGAGAATGCTCCTCTCCGACTAAGGCCCAACCTTAGAGAGAGGGACCAGCTGATCTCTCTAAGCCCCTTCCAGGACAAAAAGGCTATGATTCCCAGAGTGCCGGGAGAATGAGGACCGGTCAGCCTGAAGGCAGGCCCCTCGCCTGCTTATTTTCCCCTCGGCATACACCAAGACATGAGTCATAGAAGGTGCAGGGAGAATTTATTACATTATCAATATGTAATATCCCCATGGTGGTGACATCAGCAAAATTGCCTGGCCCGGCAGAGCCATCTGTGTGGACAGTGGGACAGGCCCTTCATCTCTTGGACATCCCATCTTTCCCACAGAGGGACAGGTGCAATTTACGGGCTCCTCCAAGAGGCCTGGACCCTGTGGGGTGTGACACGTCTCTCCAGCACCTACGTGCTGGCCTGGGGGACTTCTCCCTGTGACCCTTTACCTGGTCCAGGGTCTAGCAGGGCTGAGCGCTAGTGAGTGGTCCTTGGCCTTGGGACTGGGGGTCTCCCGCTTTCCTGAAGTATTAGATGAGTATGAGGCCATTCTGTGTGACCACCTGGGCCAGGGTCCCAGACCACGTGGCTGGGCATCTCCTCTCGGGCAGATGATTTAACGGGTCTCACGTCACCAATGTTAGAATGAGCCTGAGAGAAACTTGGCAGGTGACCGGAAGACAGAAAGTCTGGGCTTCGGTGTCTTTCTTTGTCAAATGGGTGTATGGTCTCTGCCTCACAGATTGATTGTGAGGATTGAAAATGGGTTCTACTGGGTGGATGGACCTGGCCCAGGCTAGCCCCATCTACCTGCTGTCCCAGCCCCTCCGCTGTGCCCCAGGGGAGCCAGGGAGACCCTAAAGCGGAATAGCGGCAGGCCAAAATGGGGCTGAAGGCCAAGAAAGGGAAGGGAATGAGTGTGAATTAGCAGGTAGGCGCCTCTGACTCTTCTGGGGCCTCGTTTGATCCCCGTCACTGAGAGCTGGAGGAACTAAGGCACAGAGAGGCTAAATGATGCATCCAAGCCAAAATCTGAACCCCGGGCTCTTTGTCTCTCCTTGTGTCCTTAAACAGCCGCAGATGCGGCCAGACTGGGAAGCTTGAGGCAGTGACAGAGGCTGTCCCCGCAGCCAGAGGGGCCCCAGGGAGCACCCAGAGTCTGCCCCAGAGAGGACTTCTCTCCCCATGAGCTCTGGTCCTGCAGAGGGCAAGGTACCCCATGCCTTCTGACCAGCACCTCATGGTCTCTCCATCGGGAGCAAAGGCCTGAAGGTCAGTAAGTCCTAAGGGGCCCGGAGAGTGGTTCCCCTCTCCTGGAAGGAGGAGATGCCAAAAAGACCGTTCTAGTGCTGTTTCAACAGCAGGAAGAACCTCAGGTTTGGCCTTTGTTGGCTGTACGAATGTGAGCAAGTTCTTTCTGCTCTCTGGGCCTCAGTTTCCCCGTCTCTGAAGAAAAGGGCCAGGGTGGATCATCACTGCGTGCTCTCATGTGCTGAACTTTCCTGGAGAGCACAGGTTGGTGGGACTTTCCATGAAGCAGCAGAGATTCCCGAGAAACGGGCTGTGACGATGTCACGCGTGACAAGCCAAGTGCTCACCAGCGTGGTCTGGACGAGGGTTGCCCGACCCAGCCCGCAGGCCCAGGGAAGCCAATGGGGCAGGGCAGCTGTTGGAGAAGATGGGCCGTGTTGGAGCATGCATGCGACTCAGCCAGATGGGGAGGCGGCAGCGGGACAACGGGGAGCTGTCAGGTGGCTGGGCGGGGTGTGTTTCCAGCAGTTCTGGGCCCCAAGGTGAGGGTCAGGCTGTGAGGCCAAGACAGGTCAGAAGTGAAGTTCAAGGCAAAGGATACTGCAGGGAAAGGACTTGCCATCACGTCTGGAGTGAGGGGCCGGCCTAGCTTGAGGGCGGGCATGACTAAGGTCCGCAGGGGTAGAAAAGTAACCTGTGCCAAGAGACCTCAGTGTCAAAGGGCAACCACAGCAACTTACTGCAAACCAACTTAAACTAGAGAACAGTGTTCCCCTGTAGCTCTGGAAGCCAGAGGCTCGAAATCCTGGCAGCTGCAGGACACCGTCAGTAGGCTCCCGGGGAAGGCGCCTAGGAAAGGTCCTTCCTCGCCTCTTCCAGCTCCTGCCGCCTGCCAGCATTCTGGGCCTTCCTTGGCTCTTAGATGCACTGCTCGCCTCTCGTCGCCGTCGTCACATGATGACTCCCTCCCTCCATCCAAACTTCCCTCTTACGGGGGCACCAGTCATTGGACCAGGGCCCACTCGAGTCCAATATAACTTCATTTGAGCAGCTTACATCTGCAAAGACTCTTTTTCTAAATAAGGTCACAGTCCCCGGTGTCAAGTGGACCTGGATTTTGGGGGAGATGCTGTTCAAGCTAGTACTGCAGGGGCAGGGGCAGGGGCAGGCACGATGGGCCTGACCTGAGCCTGTCTGAGAAGGTGGGCCTCCTGCTAAGAACAGAGTCTGTGGGTTTCAGATGGGGCTTAGAGGGAATGCCTAAGATGAGGGGCTGGAGTCCATCACTGGAGCTGTATCGGGGCCTGGGGCCCCTCTTAGTGTGGGGCTTGTCCCTCGGTATAGCTCCTGAGGAGTGTGGGAACACTCGAGCAAGGGGCTGGCCTGGCCAAAAAAGGAGGCGACCCATCCCGCAGGGCAGAGTAAGGAAGGCAAGCACAGTAGTTCTCGTTCTCGTCCCCGCCGTCCTCTGCTGTCCCTGTGAAGGGACCATCCCCCTCTGAGCTTCACCCTCCCCACGTGAGACACGAGGGCTGGGCTGGCTGACCTCCGCAGGCCCCGGTGTGAGTGGAAATCACTATTTTCAGCCTGGTGCTCCCCAGGATAGGGGAGTCAACCCCAGGGATGCTGGGACTCCCCTGAGCCTGGCTCAGGAGGCCACTTGTCAGCACCGGATGTGAGCC
Organism: Spilogale gracilis; assembly: GCA_004023965.1. Classification (NCBI taxonomy): domain Eukaryota; kingdom Metazoa; phylum Chordata; class Mammalia; order Carnivora; family Mephitidae; genus Spilogale; species Spilogale gracilis. Next base: position 250,279 of record PITA01000506.1, read on the forward strand.
TCAAGAGCCCCCCACCCCTCGCACACAGCCAAGATCACTGTCTTATTTCTCGAGAGAAATCAGGGTGTCTGGTGTGGCTGGGTGTCGCTGATGAGGGATGAGGGGACATGAAAGGCAGTGAGCAGGGACGAAAATTGTGCTTCTCCTAGCAACCCTCGCTCCGTGGCTCCTGGGCTGCGGCTGCATGGCAGGTGTCATTCCCCGTCAACGGGGTGGTAAATACACCTGGGCATGGGCCACCCCGCACGGACGGCGGAGCACGGAGCTGGTTCCCACGAGGGCGCTCGGCAGCACCCCCACTCGGGTCCTTCCCGGGGCCCCTCCCTCTTCCCGGGGGGCTGGAGTGGTCTTCCCTCCACGGGTCAGCTCTGGCCTCCATCTTCCGGGGGCACGCCCTTCCCTGCCGCCAGCCACCTCTGGGTCTGTGGCTAGCCAGCAGGACCGGCCAGTGGGCAGGTCTCCCAGAGCTGGAAGCCCCTTGATTCTGAACGTACACGACCACACACACGCACACGCACACGCACACGCACACACACACACACACACACACTCACACACACTCACGCACACAAGAGCAGGGTCGTGTACACCCGCCCACTTGGACCTGTACACCGGCATGCCCATCTACACACATTCACGGTCATCCACACTCGCTCAGAGACGTACATGAAGTCCCCCAACCATGAGGCCCACGAGCCCTGGGACCAGTTGCTAGTCAGGCACAGGCACGGCTCCATGTGGACTCCACATCCAAGCCTGAAGGAGCGGGCTGCCCTCCCTCCCTCCCTCTGCTGGCTGGCAGAGACGGGGATGGGGGGCATGGGCGGGGCTTCACTCTATGACCCCCTCTGTGCTTGGGAGAGGGGTACAACTTGTTTCTCGGCCCTTGCTTGCCCCTGAGCACATGCAGGACACACCATGAGGACCCCGACACCCCCATGGCACCCCTTCATAATATATATACTCACACAAGCAGCCCCAAGATAAATTTAGGGGCAGTAGTTTATTTGCGAGATGATCTCGGGAAACTGGATGAGGAAGCCAGGTGGGAGGCAGGGAACTCGGGGGTAGGAAGGCAATGAAAAGTGTCTTCCTGAGTGGTTTTCTGCTGGGAGCAACTGAAGCTCGATCCTGCTTGGATTCTTCTGGAAGTCTGGACAGCACGCACTTCAGAATGGCTCCCCTCCTTAAGGGGCAAGGATGCCCAAGTATTTACCCACCATTACCATCCCTCTTTGCTGGACGATTGTCAGCTCCAGGGAACAGCTGACCTGCTCCCCTCAAGGGCCAAGCAGGCTCCTCAACCCAGTACCTTCCACAAGACAGACACTGAACCTGCCCATCAGCTACAGGGCCCTGGGTGGCCACAGGGGTGGGCTGAGGGGGTCATCCAAGTGCCTGTCTCTCCCGTCCCACTCTACATGCATAAATATCCACGTGCTATCCACACACACTCACACTCACGTGCAGCCACGCCCTCACATCCTCACGCTCTCTCACACACACCCATGCACACATCTCCACCATTTTCTCTCCTCTGCCCACCTCGTTCCTCTGCTCCTGACTACCAGTCCCAATTTGGTCCAGAGAAGTAGGGGATCTGGGCCTTCCCTCTCCCAGAATGGCCCATTCTCCAGGCGAGGGGAGTCCTGCCCCACCCAGCTCTAGAAGCCTCTGCTCCCAACGCATACCCCACCCCACCCCACCCCACCCCGCTCCACGTGGCTCTCGGCTTTCAGCACCTGGCTTCAGCCCAGTCTATCAGGAGGAATCTCGGGCTTTGAAGCTGGAGACTCCCCAGGCGGACAAAGAGGCGGCTGTGAGGCGGGGGTGCGGGTGGGGGTGGGTAGGGGTTCTGGGTGCCAGCCCAGGTGTGCTGCGATTATCTCAGGAGCCTAATCAAGGTGCCTTGTCCCCAGCTAGGCTGCTGAATGACAACAGCTCCTGTCCCTCCCACCACTCCCCGTGCTGGCTGCCAGGACAGCGACAGACACCTGCTGGGCCCCTGACCCCTTCCCTCCCCTGCCTGCTTCCTTTTGTACTGACACAAAATGGGACAAAGCCAGGCCCCACCTGGTGAGGGAGAGGCCCTGGGCTCCCACTTCTCAGCTGTGATCACGCTCTGCCTGTGAGTGCCACAATTTTGTATCTGGCAGGGGTGCCAGCAGAGAGACTGACAGACAGATGGACGGCAGCCCAGGAAGGGCAGCAGGATAAGAGAGGACCCATCCTGCAGAACTGCCCAGATGGGGTATGGGGGGCACACGACGAGAGCCCTGAGCTAGGTGTAACTCCACCCTCCGCAGGGACCCTGCCAAGATCTCTTGTCCCCAGAGCCCATGTGGGAAGCAGGGCCAGAGCCAGCCCCATCTTTAGCAGGAGTGGGGAGAAACAAAGTTGGGAGAAAGTGAGGAGCCAGCCCTATCCCCCTGGCTCTGGGCCCTGCGGCCAGACTGCTTGGTGCCTGGCTGGGGTACCCCCCAGACACCTGTCCTCGCGTCTGTGACATGCTGCCCTGTACAGCGTGGGCACAGGTGGGTTAGCAGTAACTGGAGTGGACTGGTCCAAACTGACCGTGACCTTGACCAGTTGCCGGGTGCCTCCCCTCAGGGGCCAGTGGCAGCTAGGTCCTCCTCACCTTCCCTTCCTCTTCCTCTTCACCTGCCCAGATCTTTCTGAACCTGCTGCATAGCAGGGCTATGACTCCCTGACATGATATGGGTTTATAGTCAAGCAATAGGGTGACCTCGGTTTCCCTTTGGAAGTTGGGGAGAGGAAAGGAGTGGATATGGGGAGCGGGGAGAGCGACTGAGAGGGGACAGAGATCCTCCTGGCTTCAGACCCCTCCTGGAGAAGAGCTAGAGACCACGAACAGGACAGAAACAGCTAGAAGCCGAAGTAGAAGGATGCTTGCTGGAGAGAGGACATCCAGCTAGGCTGCTCAGCATCCAGGCCATTAAGATGAGCCATGGGCTTCCCCAGAACCATCCTTCAGAGCTGGGGTGGGGGGGTGGGTGGCTGGTGAAGGGAGGGAACACATTATTCACCGCTAAAGAAAGACTCATTACTTTGCACCAACCTTTGGCTGGTATTGAATATACCATCACTCCCCTCTTAACAAATGACTTCTTGAGGGTTTAATTAACTTCTTAGCACCCTCAGGCAGGCAGCCTGACCCCCACCATTGGGTAAAGCCTGAGTCAGCCATGTTGAGGGGCAGTGGTGGCGTTCCGGAGAGGCAGCTCCTGCCCAAGTGGAGGGGGCATGGCCGTGCCCTGCTTGCCCGACCACCTGGTCCTGTGATGGGTACGGAGATAGGCTTGGCGGAAAGAAGGCAACGTGGGCAGCTTGCTGAGGTTCACATGGTAAAACGGAGGCAGAGCCAGGCCTACAGGGCAAGCCCTGAGCAAACCGAAGGATGCGTGGCCTTCCGGAGCCTGGCCCTTGTCTTCCCCTCCCCAGGTCATTAGTTTCTATGTAAACCCAGCAGCACACAGAAATTCTATAATTATGGGTTGAAGTTGATAGAGACTCATAGCAGAGTTGGCCTGAGACTAAGTCCCTTCCAATAACCATTCCCATTACTGTAAGCACTTTCCAAGCCCTTCTGATGGGCCAGAAGCTGTGCTAGGCCCCTTCACGCGGCATTGCAGATAATCCTTATGCTGGCCCCATGGGGCTGGTATTATTACTCTCCTCATTTATCAAACTAGGAAACTGAGGCCCAGAGAGCTCACTGATACCCCAAAGGATACATTGCCTGAACCAAGAGATTATTTGTCTCCTTAGAGAAGGACTCATGCATTAGATCCAATCTTTTCACTGGAGGAAAAACTGAGGATCTGCCCAAGGTCACTCAGGTCATAAGTACAGTCTTAGCTTCTGATTCCATGCCAGTGAAATGCTTTAAAGCACACAACGCCATCTATCCTCTCCACTTCATTCCACATGCCACCCCCCCACACTTAGTCTCCAGGGCTGGGCCCAGCCACACTGAGAAGCCCCTGAGCAGAGGCTCCAACCTGAACTTAGGAGTCAGCCCCAGGCTGAAATCCCCTCCATAGTTTTATACTGTGGTCCTTGGATGAGTCACTCCCCCAGCAGAGCCTCAGTTTCTTCATCTGTCAAGTTTAAACGTGCCTTGCAGGACACTGGGGAGAATTAAAGGGGCTGAAAGCTCTTGGCCCAGTGTCAGACCCAGAATGCACTCGATGGCAGTATACTTGGGATAAGGGCTCAGCCTGGCTAGAAATCTCTGCCTCCCTCCTGCATTCATAACTGTGCTTGCCCCTGGGAAGGCCTGTCCAGCAGTCCCTGCCCCACTCCCCGTCCCCATTAGAATTGGGTGCAGGTCATAACCCCGGAGTCCCAGGATTGAGTCCCACATTGGGCTCCAGCTCTCCCTCTGACCTTCTCCTCTCTCATGTTCTCTGTCTCTCTCTCTCTCTCTCAAGTAAATAAATAAAATCTTGAAAAAAAAATTGAGGGCAGAAAATCCCTGGAGGACCCTAGATGCCCAAACAGAGCCCTCCTCGCCTAGGGGAGCAGGAGGTCTGCCTCTCGGGCTGCGGGCTAATTAATCGTGCTGGGCTGACAACAGTGAGGGGCTGAGCTCCCTGCCATGGAGTCCAGAGCGATGATGGAATAATGGGCTCTAATGCACTGGTCTTCTCCGGGGACCTGTCTTTCATCCCCAACAAAACTAATTAATGACAGCAATAAATAAACCAATCTAGCCTGCATCGCCCAGAGAGCCAAGGCTCTTGGAGAAAAGCCTGTTGCTGGCCAGGCCAGGGAGCACTGGGGGCCAGCATCCTCTGAGGAGGTCCAGTGAGGGCCCTGTGATGGCATGTGGGGTACAGCAGAAGAACTCGGGCCCCAGAGATCCAACCATGCTGAAAACTCAGGACCCATGAGTGCTAAGCCCAGACTAGCCACCACATTGGTGGAGGACCTTGCCAGGTCATCCCACATCTCGAGCTTCAGATGTTAACCCTATTTGGATAAAACCCATGCTATCTATAAACCAGGAAAGGTCACAGTTCCCTTTATGATTTAGAAAGTGGGATAACCCCAGCACACCACAGGAAGGACGTCCCACCATGGGCCTCTGGCCAGTTAATGCTGAAATACAAAAAGCACTACAATCAGTGGTTTCACATTTTAGAACCTCCTGGAAGGCTTCCTAGAACCCAGACTGTAACCCTCCCCTAGAGCTTCAGGGCCCTCAGGGCCTGAGAATTTGCCTTTTTAAACAGTCTCCGGAAGATGACCAGGATGTTGGTTTCCCACTCTGGGAATCAGTTGTTGAGCCTGAATGCCAACGGCTTAGGTTCCCATCCTGTCTCTGCTCCAGTTCACTTGGGGTCACTCTCTTCCCTTCCTGGGGTCCCAGGGCCTCCATCTGTACATGTGAGCATATGTGTAGGGGGACAGGACTCGTCAGGACCCTGGGGGTTCTGTTCTTCCTTTTTGGGCAGCCTGAGACCTCCCAGTGAACATGTGACATCTGGGCCACCCTATATGCACAGGGGCTCAAAGCAGAGGCCCAACAGAGATCACAAAAGAACCAGTGCCTTTTGAGGAGCTCCCATCCACTCATAATGAGCCATATACCCCAGCAAGTAGTAGCAGTCCCTTCGTCAGTGTAGGAATTCCCACCTCTTGGTACATCCCCACTTGGTGGTTCCTACTCCTTTTAGTATACCTCCACTAACAGGGAGCTCATTCCCTCTCATGGGAGGGCTCTCCATCCCAAGGTCATAAGAGAGGCTTTTTTGTGTTTGTTTTCTATTTGTTTTTAGGGCAAGTCCAAAACTTGCCTCTTCATGATGGACTCCCTTGGCTATTCCCTTCTGTGTCTCAATTTCCCCAAAGATCTCTTTAATCTTTACTATCATGAATCTGGAGACCAGACTCTATCATTCATTGCTGTGGAACTTGAGAAAGCCTGGGGGAGCTCTGACTCCCTCATTGTCCCTCTGTAGGATAGGCAGAAACAAGATCAAGCGGTGAGAATCTAGAGCTCAGCGTAAATGTTGGAGACGCCAATTGCTGTTATATGGCATCATTGCCCCCTGCCCAGAATTTGCCCTGAAATCCCAGTTCCAGGTTAGTTGACTTTTCCTGAGGCCCTTCTGTCTGCAGGAGAAAATGAGCTAAAGCTCCTCCCTGAATCTGGGGAGGTTTTAACCATGAGTGCCCCATTTCTGCCATATCTCGCACCTGACCCCCTTTGGGGCCCACCGGTGCTCTGGAGTGGCCCTCCACTGAGCAATTCAACTGGAAGTGTTGAAAGCCAAGACCGGTGGCCTGAGGTGTCTATAGACGGGGCCACTGTCCACAGCAGCGTGAGTTCTGGCCCCAGTTCCCGGCACAGCTGCTTGGCACCCCGGGTCCTGACCCAGGAGCTCATCAGTGGTTGATCTCACCCCTGCTCCCACAGCCCTGGGCACTCGTGTGCTGGCCTGTGGCCCCTGACCCCGACCAGAGTGGCGTTCCCAGGGTCCTGCGTGTGCACAGTGTGGCCCACCCAGTATGCATCTAAATGGAAGATCTCCGCTAATGGGAGGCTGGGACTCTGAGAAGCTGGGATATTCAGTTGGAACAGTCTGTAGGCGCTGCTTCCCCCCCAGGAGCAGGAACTCCTCCAAATACGGAAAGAAGGTTCTGATCTGGCGCAGGAGAAACATACTAGCGGCCACCCCTACCTAACGCAATCTACCTTCGACATGCATCCGTGTGAAGAAAGGCCATGGGCAGGGTGCAGATAAAAATAACCACTTGCTCTGAGCACTTGCTGTGTGCCGCCCCTCTTCTGAGGGACTGTCCCCCTCATCTAGGGATGGATCACCTCATCTAGGCGTCTGAGTATCCTTAGAACGGAGGTCCCTTTATCATTATACCCATGACTCCTGTTCCATCAGAGGGAGAACTGAGACCCAGGGGGGTAATGGAGGTCGTGCAGGTAGCAGGAAGCAGACCCTGGTGTGAACTCCTCCTTCTGGTTCTTGGGCTTGCCTTCCTGGTGGTCTGTGCTCTTCCCCTCTGGCTTATACCCAGGAGATCCAGCCACTGTCCTGAAGAGACAGAGCAGCACACACGAGGGACACACCAGGCAGACAGTGCCCAGGACTGGAACCGCTGAGCAGCCAGGAACTCGGAGAGAGAAACCAAGTCAGTATAGTCCCCAGGATATGCAGAAGACCCTGAAGAGAAAGGGACATGGTCAGCTGGGAAGGGTCCTTCTGCCTGAGCACATCCTGGGCCCTGGCTTTCCCAGTTCAGGGCTCACTCTGACTTCAGAGATTTGTCCACTACAACGACAAGACCCGGGAGGGGAGGGGTGCCTTCCTACAGGGCCACCATAAGACAAGGCTGAGCCAGCCCTGCCCAGACAATGCCAGCTGTCCCCAAGAGCACAGGATCCTTGGTGGCATCTGTAAAAAAATGGGATCCAGGGTTGGTCCAGGATGCAATTCCCAGTGGTTTCCAGCCCTTACTCACCAACTGAAGTACCTGGACTCAAGCATGGGTCTTATTATCCAGGCCTGGGCGCCACTCACAGGGATCAAGGTTTAATGAATTGATCTGGAGTGGGGTTGGCATCAGTAGTTTGCAATGTTCCCCAGCTGCTTCTAACATGCAGCCAGGGTGCAGAGCTCTTGCCCCTTGGGAATCTGGACCACTTCCAGGCCTGGAGGGAATAGGAGGGGCTCCCTACTGGGCTCTACCTATGGCTGTGTCCCCACATCCAAGCACTTGGAGGAGATGGCCCCCAGAGTCAGTGGCTAGATGTCATGATGTGAACACAGAACAGGAAGCTGTGAAAGAATCCTCTTTTTCCCCAGAAAAATCCATCCAAGGCACTAAGGGTTACAGAGCAGACTGGTGGGAGAGGCCAAGGCCTCTTCAGGGAACCAGAACCACCAAGAGGAACCACACCCAGGTAAAGAGATTCTGAATTCTCTAAAAGGCCACCTACTCGAAGATTGTCTCTGAGCCCCAGTTCATGGGGATCTTGCCCCTCTGATTCCTCCAGCCCCGACCGCCAGCCTGCTAATCTAACAGAAGAGGACCAGCTCTGAGTAGACAGTGTCCTGCTCAAAAGCCTTGTATAGGCCTTCATTGCTCTTGGGATGGAATCCTAATGCCTTAGCCTGATGTTCGAGACTCCAACAGATCGCCCAACACCTGCCACTCACCCATCACTCTCCTTTACATATATGAGAAGGGCCTGGCAGCCCTGGGCTTCTGGCAACAGGATTGCCGTGTGCATTTAATAATGTGGAGAGTATAAAATGCCTAGCACAAGTCAGGACACACAGGAAGTCCTTAAAAAGTCCTACCATCATCCTCATCATCACCATTATCTTCATCATTGTTGTCACTGTCACCATCATCACCTCCATCATGACTGCCGCCATCATCATCATCACCATCATCACCATCATCATCATAATCACCATCATCACCCTCTTCGTCATTGTCACTATCACCACCATCATCATCACCATCGCCATCATCATCATCTCCACCACCAACACCACCATCACCATCATCATCACCATCACTGAAGCCTTTGTCCATTCTGGCCCTTCCCCTTAGACTGCCCTTCATTCTTTTCTCTTATATAAAGGGGTATAAGTGAACATAAGTCCTGCTCCTCCTCCATGGCCCAGCTTAAATGCAGGCTCCTTCATGAAACTTCCCTGATGCCCACAGTCAAGAAGCCTACCAGTGCCTGTGTGTGCGTGTGTGTGTGTGTGTGTGTGTGTATACAAGCACACATGTGCCCTCTTCCTTCACACACCAAACTATAAAACTTTCCAGTTCACCATCCCCAGCTCCTTTATTATACCTCTTCACTTCCCTTTGTCTACCCCCAACCTCTCTGAGCGGTTTTCTGGGTAACCTGGCCTACAGAACAAATGATCAAAAAGGGGGATAATCAGGACCCGAGAAAGTACTTGTGTTACCCACTTTTGTCTCCCTGGCCCCACTAACTGCCTTGTAACCTATGTCCCTTCCTGATGTTACCATCTACCAACCCTAAACCCGCACTGTGATTCCTCTCCTGTCCTAGATGAGGGCACAGACCAGAGGCCAAACATGTGGTTTCAAGGCTGGGTCTTGCCAATTTCTGGGCATGTGTCCTTGGATGAGTCCCTCCCTCTTTGGGAGCCTGAGTTGTCCCTTCATGCATGGGAAATATAGGTGCAGGCATGGAAGATTTCTCAGTCTCTTTCTGACTCAAGCATCCTGAGTCTTGCATAGGTAGGAGAGAGGTTTGGGCCTTACTCACATGGCTGTCCTCCCTCCAAGCTGTAGACATTATGTGGTGGTTTGAGGGCTCCTTTCATGTGTCTCAGCACCGATCAGGCCTCCTTCTTACCCAGAGAGGCAACAGCAGTCTTTCCTGTGTTCAGGAGCGGCTGGCCAGGCTGGGGAGTGAGGCAGGCCCCAGGCGAGGCACACCCAGCCCCCTCTCAGCTGAGAGGCTCAGAGCTCTTGGCCCATGAGCCTGAGGGGAGGGATATTTACGGTTTAATAACTGTCCTATTGATTCTCATTTATTTGCCGCCAATGGGGCTTACCAAGAAGTGAAGGCAAGAAGGCCGTGTTTGTAAATAAGTCTCCAGTAGGCATCATCACTCAGCCTGCCAGCCATGTGAGGGAGGTGAGCTGGGTTAATAGACTGCCGTGCCCTCCACTTAGCTGAGCCCTGACATGCAGCCAACCCTGGGACCCACATAAGCCCAGGCCCTTTCCCTGTCCTCTTTACAGTTAGCAATGCACTTCTGTGGCTACTCTCTCTCCTGGCCGTCCTTGAAGGGGGAAGAGCAGAGTTTGGCAGCCCACCTAACAGATGAGGACCCTGAAACTTGTAGAGACACTGTGCCAGGAAAGGGTGGGTGGCGCAGTCTGCAACCTGAACAGTCGTGACTCGCTATTAGTTGGCTATTGCCGTGTAACAAAGCACCCCAGAATCTAGTAGCTTAAAATAAGAGCTATTATTTCTCATGAGTCCATGGTCTCACGAGTCTGTGAGTTCAGCCAATCTGAACTCGGCTTGACTGCCATGGGCTGGGCCCATTCAGATGTTTGTGGTGAGCTGGAGGGTCAGCTGGGGCTGGTTGCTAAAGGATTACAACTGGGCTCTGTTCCACGGGTCTCTTGCTTCCTTCCTGCAGACTGGCCTGGGCTTGTTCTTACAGAGATGGCAGGAGTCTGAATGATGAAGTAGAAATGCCCCAGCTCCTTAATTTGTATCGTTTGCTACCCTCCCCCACCCTCATTGGCCAGAGCAAGTGAGTGTTGGAGTGCTGGACTGAAAACCGCCCTGGTGCAGGGGCATGCGAATTGAGGCCGTGAATGTGGTGAGGCTACCACACTGACTCGAGAGCTTTGCACCTCCCACTATTTTTCAGCATTCTGCTCTTTCCCTTATGAGGAGTTGAGGCCTTGAACAAACAAGGGATCCTCTTCTCTTTTCCTAAGTCTGGGTAGCCGGGTCAGCTCTCTTGAGAAGCATGAAGCTTGATGTGGGGGCACTGGAGTGAAAGCTGAGTTCTAAGCATTATTGGCTTAAGACATGGAGGGAGTAGACTTTCCAAGGACTGAGGCTGTCTTAGAGAGATAGTGAGCTCCCTGTCACTGGGAATGTGTAAGCAACAGTGAGGTGCCAACTGCACAGCTGCAGAAGGGATTCTGCTTGTGATGAGCCTGGATGCAGCTGTGAGGAGCTCTGAGCTCCCTTCCAGCTCCACCAATCCAGAAGCTTACGAAAGAGTGGTCCGGTTGCTGCAGAGCCATGGAGGAGGAATGCTGCAGTCCAACCCTTACCGCCTCTTCCGATCTGGTTCAGGCTCCGTGGGTCCCAAGTGCAAGTTCAGGGCAGAGCTACCTTCTAGAAGACAGCACAAATGAGAGACTCCGAAATCTCCCCTCCAGCTCCCCTGGAAAAAAAGGCAGAGTGATGCTCAGGGCAGAACGCCCCCAGCCAGCTCCAGAGAGGCAACACGGCAAGGTGAAGGGTATGGACCCTGAGCCAGGCACACGCAGTTGGAACTGACCTGAGGCCCTCCCTGCAAAGGGGCTAACCCTGCTGTGCCGGACCGTCGTGAGAGGGACCGACGCCATGAAGATGGAACTTCCATGAGATGAAACATAGCCCCAGTTTTTTCCTTTTCTTTTTGAGTCACAGCAGATACAAACAAGAGCTGACATAAAATCCATGTCCCCTCAGGCCCACTGCAGCGGCCTGCCTGTGTGTCTGCCCTGCGTGTCCAGTGGGGGCAGCTCAGAGCTCTGGGTGGGAGGACACGGAGTCCCCAAGGGAAGGGCAGGCGCAGGGCCAGGAAACAGGGGACTCCTGGTCAGGACGCCCCCTCTCCCACTCCCGCCCTCCTCTGGAGAGCAGAGCAGAAATGACTGACCAGAAGGGCCCAGCACTGACTGGAACGGTTCACCAACCGCCTGCCCCCTCCTCTAATTCTGGCCTCCGGGAAGCGCCTCTTCGCTGTGGCAGGAAGCTCACTGATGCAGAGATCGGTGGGGAGGAGGGAAGGAGAGGGCGGTCTCTCCACAGCCTTTCCCATTTTCCACTTTCTCCAGCCTTGGGAGGTTTCTCGGATAATAATAGTAACAGAGCCTCAGACTTCTCCCCAAGTCCGTGTGCCTTTTAGAGGAGCAGGCTCTGTGCAGAGGGGTGGGACTGTCCTGCGGCCGCCTCCCTGACCAGCCGACTGACGCAGTGACGGGCAGACACCGTGAGTGTCTGACTGACACATGAGTGGGGACCAGCTGGCTGACTACTGACTCTTTGCCGACTGACACGGCAACTGGCCGACTAACTGGGCGACAGATACACTGAGTGCTGGCTGACGGACACAGAGCTTGGCCGATGCACCTGTGACCGAATGACATGGTGAAGGAATGAAGCACGAACGGATTGGTTGACTGAAGACGGTCTCACGGACTCCTGGACTCATTGACTCAGTGGCTCAATGACTGACCTATGAATGGATTCATTGAATCCACTGAATCCGATAGACTCATGGATTGCCTGACTGACAGACTTGCGGCCTAATGAGTCTGGCTGACAGACTCATGGGACTCCTGACTGAAGTCTGTCTCGCCACCTAACCGGCTGCTGTGGAGGATGTCTGTGACGGCCTGACGGCCTGGCTGACCGTTTTCTGACTAACATAGGACTGTCTGACTGACTCTCACTCACTGGCGTTGTGACTGACCACCGGCGGAGGGACTGACTGACCAACTGGCATGCTGACAACTGGCCACGCCAAGCCTGACTGACTGACGGTTGGGTCCACCTGGTAAGATCTGCTGCCTATCAGCGACGACTGAAACTTTGACTGACTCACCCACACACCACACCCACCAACAGCTGACTGAAAGCAGGCCCAACACCAAGGGCCCTCTGCATGAGCTGACTGAAAGCAGGCCCACTCAGCGACAACCGGCCTGACTTGCTGGCCCAACCCACGACAGGCTTGCCGGCTGATGCAAGAAAATGGTTTTTGGAATCCTTTTTGGTTCCTTGTTCTTTCTCCTTCCTGACCCTTTACCTCCCAAGTCAGCTTTGTCACCTCATGTTTTTAAAATTTTTATCTATTTTTTGTAGCCTCATACATACAAAGGAATGTACATAACATACATGAAAAGCCTAAAGAATGAAAGTGAAATGAACTCCTGTACGTGGCCACTTAGATCCAGGGCTGGAAGAGTGGGGAGGTTTGGACAGACATCCGCACAGGGGCTCCACTCCCCAAACGCTCATCTAATGGTCTGCCTGGGGCTTGGCATCATGGCCTCTCTCCCCCAGTTCTATTGAGATGTATTTGGCAAATAAAAATTATATATATTGAAGGGGTGTCTGGGTGGCTGAGTCAGTCATCTCTTGGTTTCGGTTCAGGTTGTGATCTCAGAGCTGTAAGACCGAGCCCTGTGCAGGGTTCCATGTTTAGCGGGGGGCCTGCTGGAGATCCTCCCCTCCCTCTCCCTCAGCTCCTCCCCTTGCTAACCCATGCTGTACTCCCTTTCTCTCTCTCTCTAAAATAAATATATAAATGTGTTTTAAAAATTGTATATATTTAAGGTATGCAGCGGGATGTACATATAGGCAGTGAAGTGGTTCCCATATTCCAGGCAGTGAACACGTCTATCACCTCACGCACTTTCCTTTTCTGTGTGTGTGTGGTGAGAATGCTGAAGATTTACTCTCGAAGCAAATGTCCAGCATACTAGACAGAATTATTAAGTACGGTCACCATGGTGTACATGAGATCTCCAGAATTCATGCAACCCTCAGGACTAAAACTCTGTCCCCTTAGACAAATGTCCCGCCATTTCCCCCACTACCCAGCCTCTGGCAACCATTCTACCTTCTGTTTCTAGGAGTCTGGCTTTTGTAGTTTTCACACATACTGGAGATCACTCATTACTTGCTTTCTGTCTGGCTTATTTCATTTAGAATATTGTCCCCCCAGTTTCATCCATGTTGTCAAAACGGCAGGATTTCCTGCTCTTTTTAAGGCTGAGTGCTATTCTGTTGTGTGTCTAGACCATGTCTTCCTTATCTGCTCACCCCTCAGTGAGCGCTTGGGTTCTTCCCACATCTTGGCACTTGTGAGTAATACTGCAATGAACATATGCAGATATCTCTTAGAGACCTTGGTTTCATTTTCTTCCCATATGTAACCAGAAGTGGGATTGCTGGGTCATAAGGTAGTTCTATTTTCAGCGTTTTGAGGAAACTCCGTGCCGTTTCCCCTAGTAGCTGCCCCCGTTCACATTCTGGCATCGGTCTTCTGAGAAGCCTCCTGAGCACTTCTGGTACATGGCAGGGTCTAGTGTCCCCAGGCCAGACCCTCATGGAACCTTGGCTTAGCCTCGTTGCCCAAAGCGTGGGCAGAGCCGGCCACATCAGCCCCCCTGGGGAGCCGGTAGGAAATATGGACTCTCGGCCCCTACCGAGACCCTCTGAAGGGGAAGCTACTTGCTAACAGCCCCCTCCCACCCCGTGACTTGTGTGCACAGCAACGAGGGTTTGACGAGCCCTACCTGCAGTGGCACCCACGTGTCCTCCCCACCTGCTCCCCCTTCCCCAGTCCTGCCCGAGGTGACCATGGCCACTAGGCCGGGTCCTCACCCCCTTGCCTTTCTTTGTGGTTTTGCCTAATCCCTTGCATTTCATCTGCCTGCTTTGGGTCTTTACATCCCCGAGATACATTCTTCTGCCATGCTTTTTTTGCCCTACATTTTATTTTCTAGATTTGTTGCTCTGACGGCACCTTCATTTCCCACGGCTATAGCACATGCCCGTGAGTGACCACGCCACAGCGTACCTCGGCATGTTGGAAACGGACACTGGGATTGTTTCTAATCTTCATCTGGCAGTGCTGTTCGCTGATCTGTTGCTTGCTACTCTGCTTCCCAGTTTCCCCGTTCCCCTGAAACACAGACAGAACCCCTGCTTGTCCTCTCCTCCTATCTCTGCCCCCCTCCTCCCTTCTAGGGAGCAGGATAGCAGAGATCTGCCACAACCTGTTCATGAGCTACTGCTTGTCCACACTGGGGCTGCGGTGTCTCCCCGGAGACGGGTCGTGAGTCAGGGGGAGCTGGAGTTCGTCTTTCCCCCAGCTTCTTCTCTTCTCATAAATGCCTGTCCTGGAAGCCCAGGCAGCATGAGCAGAGACACTCGTCTGGACTTTCCTGGTTCGAGCCTGGTTTCAGGCAGCAAGGCTGTTGGGAGTTGAAAGGTCTTTGGGGCTGATAAGGGAAAAAGATTGTACGAGTCAAGGTTGTCCAAAGAAACAGAACCAGTAAGATAGATTTAGGTATATATAAAAGAGATTTATTATAGGAACTGGCTCCCACGGTCATGGAGACAGAAGTCCCACAATCCGTCATCTGCAAGCTGGAAAACCGGGAAAGCAGTGGGTGGGTGGGTGGGGTGTAATATTCAGTCTGTGTCTGAAGACCTGAGCAGCTAGGGGTGCGGTGGGGGGAGCTGCTGGCTTAAACCTCAAAGTCTCAGACCAGGAATGTCAGTATCCTGGGAAGGACGGGTGCACGTCCTAGCTCAAGAATGGAGGGAGAAGTCACATTTTCTCTGGTTGTTTTGCTCTAGTCAGGCCCTACACGGACCATCTGATGCCCACCCACAGGACTGATTCAAGCCCCTTCTTTACCCGATTCCAGTGCTAATCTCTTCTGGAAACACCCTCACAGAGGCACCGGAAATAGTGCTTTGCCAGCTCCCTGGGCATCCCTTACTCCGGTCAACTTGACCCATAAAATTAAGCATCTCAAGTGTGTAACCACGAGAGGCAGTAACACATGACAGGCTTTACAGGGTGGTGCTTGGATAGGGTTGCTTGAGAAGGGAAATCTTTCACAGCATCAGAGACCATCGAAGTTCATGGCCACGGGCCCAGCACGTACAGGAGAGGACAAGGGAGCTCCCCCCATGCAGATGGGCCCCCATGTCTCAATATGGTCCCTCTCCAGCTAGGCGGGGAGTCTCTGTTTCAGAGAACTCCAGCCTATCCATGACCCGCAGATATGGGGTAAGGTTGGGGGCGGGGTCAGCTATTTAGGCAGGTCCGAAATAGTTAAAAATCTGCTTATGTGGTTTATTTTTAAACAATTGGATGTGTAACAATTGGAGCTCAGTGCCAGCGGGCTTTTGAGCTGGCAGGTCTTGGCCGGCAGTAAAGAATTAAATAACCTAGGGGCCGATACACAGTGGTCCCCTTTGGCTCATGTGTATCTGTGACAGGGACTCCAGGGGGCAGCGCCCAGAGGAAGCCTCTTTCAATCTAGAAGCCTCAGCCCCCAGCAGGTTAAGGTGGCACTGAGATGAGTCACACAGCCTCGAAAGCCTTCATCTGCAGGCCTGGGAAGATCGTTAATAATAAATAGCACATAGAGTCTTCCTTCTGTTTTTGCTGCAGATACCTACCATGCGCCAGGCCCCGTGCTGCTGCTCTGACCGTCTCCCAAGGCGCTTGGAACCATGGGCAACGTCTGGGGCCGGAGCTGGAGCCCCTGAGGGACCTGACCAGCACAGGCCTCCTTGACCCCAGTGAAAACCAACTGGTCTCCTCTTCTTTTTAATTTTTTTTTTAAGATTTTATTTATTTATTTATTTGCGAGAGAGCTAGAGAGTGAAAGAGAGCATGAGAGGGGAGAAGGTCAGAGGAGGAAGCAGACTCCCCGTGGAGCTGGGAGCCCGATATGGGACTCGATCCTGGGACTCTGGGATGATGTCCCAGGTCTGAGCTGAAGGCAGTGGCTCAACCAACTGAGCCACCGAGGCACCCAGGTCTCCTCTTCTTATAACCCAGGGTCTTCTTTGGGGTTATCTTTGCAAATGCCCTTCGCAGAAGGTGTTCAGTGATACGGGAAGGAAATGTGGAGTCAGATGGCCAATGATAGCAAGAGCAAGCATTACATGAGCATTTACTATAAAATGGACATAGCACCGGGCCTTTCCTACAAGCATGGTTTCCTTTTGTCTCCGTAACAAACTCCCAACAATCAGATCATATCCCACCCTGATCTGAGAAGATGCAAGGTGTGTCTCTGCCCACAAAATGCAACACAATCTGCATGCTGTTCTGCACCTTGTTTTTTTTCTCTCAACAATTTGCCTTGTAAATGACTTCGTTACATACAGAGTGCTTCCGTGCACGGCCGTGCCGTCCTTGAGCAAACCAGCCTCCCTCCATGGATACGGAGTGTTTTCCAATATTCCTTTCACTCGGCTCATTTCAGGGAGAAACTTCTAGAAGTTGAATCTCAGTGTCACTGTGACTAACTCAAGGAGTTGGAACTTCCCAGGTGGGAAGGAAACTCAGACAATGTTTCTCGGAAGAGGGATGGATGAGAAGGAAGGGGAAAGCTGCAGGCGGGGTCAGGGGGGGCAGAGGGAGGAGATGGAGAGAACGGAGAGGCAGCAAGGTGGGGAGGCTCTGGGGCGCTGCAGGTAGGTGGGTGGAGTCAAGGCAGCTTGAGAAAGCATCGGTGTGTGTGTGTGTGTGTGTGTGTGTGTGTTTACACGTGTATATATGCAAACACACATGCATTTCCGTCCTGCCCAAAGTCTCTTCCAAATTACTGTGCTCCCCGTCTCCCTATACCTTCTTCCCCGCTGCCTCCCCGCACCCTCAGCCTGGGAAAATCCAGTCAGAATTAATAAAAGCAGCAGATTGCTTAGAGACGAAGGGCGAGGGATAGAGACAGTTCGGGGCCTGATATTTCCCTCATGTGCAATAATCTGGTGGTGAGATCTGGAATTAAAACCCCTTTCCTAGAGCCTTTATTAATATTAGCTCCTAATGTATAATTACCTGGCTGGCCCAGGGGGCTGCTGCCTGTGTCCCCGCCCCTGCTCCTCCCTTGCAGCCTCACCCCCCCCCCCCCCCCCCGGGCCACCCAGCAGGGCTCAGGGACAGGGTTCAGAATGCAGACCGGTCTTCTCGCAGAGGTGGTGCCATTCATTCTGGTGGTCTGGGTTCCTGAGTGACCTCCTGGTGACACAGAGCATCTCCCTGCCCTCCGGAACCCGGACAGCCCGAGTCCACTGGGGATCTGCTGGAGGGGCTGGCCTTAGACACGGCTGTGCCGCCCAGCCCTCTAGGCCTCTTGGCCGTGAAAGTGCTCACTGTGTGGTTGTGGGGTTGTGAGTTCTAGCTGGCCCACCTCCCCTCCAGGCAACAGCCACCGATCCTCCAGATGCTGACTACTAGAAAACTCCCTGACAAAGGGCTGGGGAACCGCTGGGTCCTGCCTGCTTCTCTAGTGGCAGGAAGCATGTCCCTCTAGGGCACAGTCCCTGCTCTCTAGAAGCTGTTCGGTGCCCAGGGCTGGGTCATCTTTGGCAAGTTGCTTGGCTTCTCTGACCTTGGTTTCTCCAGCAGGACAATAAGGGGGCTGCCTGGGCCTCGTCCCCTGCTGCTTTTATTCAGAGTCTGGTGCAGATGTTGGGAGTCCAGAGTTGGTAAATGCAGAGTCCAAGTAGATGAAAGACCAAGGACAGGAGTGTCCTGAGAGCCCTGAGCCCCTCGGGTCCCCACGTTAACTGGCTGCAGTCCTCGCTTGTGGCAGAATGAACAGATGGTTTGCATGTGGTTAGGAGGACGCACCTCCTAGTCCCACCCTCCCACCAAACTGCCTCCTGCCACAGGGCCTTTGTACATGTGCTCCCCCTGCCTGGAATGTGCTTCCCTTCCCTCTTTTTCCCAGTCTTCCTTCAGAACTCAGCCCTGCACAGAACTCATCATTTCCTCTGGGAAGTCTTGCCTAACTTCCCCACCAAAGTTGGATTCCCAGTGTCCCATTGGTCTCCTTCATAGCAATTCTGAGTGAATGAAATCAGGGCACAAAAAAGTGACTCTATTTTTCTGTAACTAAGTTTCATTTCTGCTCTAAGCCCCATCCTTCTGGGAGGTGGAAATGTAATCTAAGACAATTCAGGACCCTCTTGCTTTCCTTGGCTTTGAGTCACAGCCCAGGGAGGGCCTGGGGGTGGCGGGAGTGGGGGGGCTGGGGGTTGGGTGTCTTGCAGCTTCTATGTCAGGAAAGGATGGTCATCTGTCCCTCCAGCACATCCTCATTCCAGTGACGCCTCAGCCCCCACCATCCCCCTGAGACTCACTGTGTCAGAGACAGGCTGACCCTGCGGCCCTGCCAGGCCCCTGCCACTCTGCACGCTGCTCTGGAGGGACCCTGCACAGCCATTTCTCGGCCCCCATGTAATACTGGGCATGGGGAGACTTGGGACTCCCACCGGGTAGGAGCAGCTAAGTGCAACTCCTCTTGCCCTGAGAGTCTCCATAGGGTTGGGGACAAGAGAGACACAGTGCAGCAGCAAGGCCTGTCCTCGGGGACCTTAACTGTTTACCCCCGGTCTTGCCCTTTCACTCTTCCCCCACCGCCTGGCCAGGCGGGGAGACTCCCCGGAGTCTGGGGAAAGGGTGGGGTGCCACCCCCCAGAAGTCCACAGCCAACTGGCTGCTTCGGCCCCCAGTGGTTCAGAAGCTGCCTTTGTGTCACCCCAGCGGCCAAAAGAAGGGGGCAGGAAGGGGGAACCACAGACACAGGGGGACACAGCAACCCATATTAGGCACATGAGCGGCAGAAGAGCTTAGTGATGACAGTAAGTGGAGGCTCTAGAGCCAGACAGCCTGGCTTCAAGTCCTGCTCTCCTACCTGCTGGCTGGGCAACCTTACACAAATTACTTCACCTCTCTGGTCCTCAGTTCCTTCTTCCAGAGATGAAGACACCAACAGTGTCTATCTGAGTCAAGATTAAATGAGGTACTACATACAAAGTACTTGGTATAGTTCCTGGCAGGTAGGAAACTCTCCTGAGATCATTGCTCTTCCCTTAAATCAGATAAAACTCCGTTGTATGGTGAGTATTTGATTGTCTGTCACCAGAAGCTTCAGGAAGACAGGGAAAAGGTCACTTTCTTCAGCTGCTTGCTGCTTGGGCGTCACAAGTGTGTAGTCCCAAGGCTGACACTCTGTGAATACTACTCTTCCTATTTGCAGTCCTGCCAGCCCTATATATGCTTGACTGTGACTTTGCCCACCTGTCCTGAGCACGCCTCTTCCAGGCAGCCCTCCCTGATACTTCCATTTAGATAAAACTACTGCCCCCCAGGCTCCCCATACCCCCCACCCAGAGAAAGTCCTTTGAGGCCAAGAGCTACATCGAGCTCCCCACTGTTTCCTGGGCTGAGCCCAGCGGAGGGACTCCACGGAAAGTTGGCCTCATCCTCTTTAGTCTATTTGAGCCCCACAGTAGCCCAGAAAAGAGGATAAAGCAGATGTTATCCCCAGGTTATGGATGGAACTGACCCTCAGAGAGGCTAATGACTTGCTCAATATCATGCAGCTGCCGAAGGGAGGGGTTAGACCTCGAGACCTGCAGCCTCTGTCCTCCTCTTGTCCCAAACAACTCATCCCCTAACAGGGGAGCCTGGGGAAGATGGAGGAACCATTCAGAAGACGAAGGCTGATAAGAACACGGCTGGTATGGTCCTGGGGCTTCCTGTGTGCCTCTTCCAAGAATAAGTGAGGAAAGCAGCAGGGGTGGGACAGTACCCTAAGCCGGGGCCCAGGAGGGCCAGAGAAAGGGGAGCCCCAGCCCAGAATGCCAGAGGCCTCATATGCCAGGATGAGGCAGGCCCGGGCCTTCCTAGAGCCCCTGACAATGGCCTGAGTTCCTGGCCCATGTGCCCGTGTCTGAGGCCGTGAAAATAGGGTATTGCAAGCTTCGCCCCACGCTGGGCCAGCTCCATCATCCACAGAGTTCCTGAGGACCTACTGTGCACACTCTCTATTCTCCTGGCCCTCTTCAGCCTTCACCATGACGGCAACCAGGTGTCGGAGGCCCAGAGAGGCCCAGCAAGGCCACACAGCAAGCCGGGCTCAGAGCCCCGAGATTGATCCCCACCGAGTCAGAGGCCCCAGAGGCTCTATGCTTAGCTTCGAGGCCATTC